>JAQGAV010000929.1:0-25343 GCA_034691345.1 Phasmarhabditis papillosa | reverse complement strand
TTTCATATTTCAATTCAGTTTGACTAACTCTATCGAATAAAAGGTTAGAAAAAGTTGTATCAATTTTTGGGTAGGCCGTGCCTTTAACTCTGTTAGCAACGAGTGGATATTAGGCTGCATAACTAGTATTTCGCTACATAAATATCGTCATGTTTAGCTCACAAAAATATAACAAAGCGACAATATCAATGAGTTGTGTTGGTTCAAATAGGTTTCATAAATGTACTGAACAGCCTATTCAGCAGATTGGTATTGCCGAGGTTAGTTTTCTTCTACCTAAACACCTAAACAAAGGAATTTCATTATATTAACCTTTTTGCTGTGCCCTCTTCATGTCGCTAAATTAAATCATTAAATATTTCAGGTTACGTACTCGGATCTTTATAAAACAGGGGGCGGAATGCGAATTAAGGCTGATATAGCCATTTTAACACTAGAAAAGGACATAGAAATATCGCCATATGTTTATCCAGTATGTCTTGGAGGTAAATTAATTAAATTATTTAAGTTATTTTAGTTAATTAAACAATCACAAATTATGTCTCTAACCTCAAAGGAAATCGTCTTAATGCCTTTTACATAACACGAAATCATAGATTGTCGGATATATAATAATAATAATAATAATAATAATAATAATATATGATACAAAAGGAACTCTAGAAAGCATGTATTCTCTAACAAAGCACCTTCTCTTTTCGGGGGTTTCTCCATATACATATCTATAGACTATAGTTAGTTAAAATGTGATTGATTTACGTTATGATAAAAAATCTCAACTAAAATCTTTGTCACATCAAAATTTAACTAGTTGATAAGTTCACTCCAATAGCCATTGTTAATTGTTCTTGGATTTTTATTATATTATTTTAGGTTACGCAGTTGATGTAAATGAACCAATTGTTAATTTTGGCTATGGATGTAAGTTAATAAAGAATTGCAAGAAATCATAGTAAATTAAAACTATTTTATTTATTTGCGGCTCGGTGCGCACCGTCCGAGGAAAAATAGGTTCGGCACAAGCACCGTCTTCGAGAAGGAGCCGAGCCGTAGACATCAATGCAACATCGCCTTTAGCAGGTCATAAAATATATTTCACAAACATTTACTTAGCGAGCTCGGAAGAAGAAGTTTCTAGAGGAATAAATAAGGCCTATTTCTTACAAACTTTCACAGCAAAAAGAGTGACCGACAAACCGCACTATAGAAGGGATGGGGTCACTATGATCGTAGTTGATCCAGCAGGATCAAAAACCCAGCCGGTAGGATTTGTTCATGAATTAAATTATGTGAAATAGTGATAGTTTGGGTTTAAATCATCACTCAAATGAATATTAATATTAAGTCGCAGTATTGTTCGTAGTTGTAAACTTATGTATATTAGTCGTAATCATAATAATTTTTGTAAAACAATAACATTATTAGTTTACAGGGTGATAGTGGTAGTGGTTTTATTCATACAAGAGATGGAGTAAAGAGCGTTCATTCGACGCACCAGGGTGCATACGATCATTTATCAGAATTCTACAACACTCGTGTTTCTGCACATCTCTACTGGATAAATTACGTAACTGGAATTAATGTTAAAGATGAAGATATGGAATTTACGGGATATTTATATCCTTTGATATTCAAGGATAATCGAGTGAAAAGAACATCTAATGTGGGAGCTAGTCATCCAAGCAGAATTCAGTAACAGTATTACGAAATATTTATATTTCATTGTATACAAGTAATTTAAAAACTAGTTTAATAAAGATAATATAGTTTATTTGTTTGTACTTTTGATCATTATTGTTCGGTTGCCGGATTACTTGCTTTATTCACAGCGAATATCACAGAGCGTTCTAAACAGAAATATTCGAACCAATTACGTCTATCTCTCTCTTTTTTAGTTATTTCAGGGCTGTCCAAAAGTATTTTCTGATTAGATAATTGGTTTTCAACCTTCTTTTAGTGTTTTTGTCATATATTTTACCTAAACGGAAACCCGTAAATATAAATGATATAGTAGTGTTCAAATATATCTTTTTGCTACATTCCTTCAAAGAAATTTAAAGAACTCGATTGCTAACAATTGAGAAACTGTTAACTGTTTGCTCTACTCGTTGCAGCACCGGCACATCCTTAATTGTAAGGCTACGATAGTGTGAATTAACACAAATTCTAACCAGATGGAGTGTTTAAGCTATTTCATGAGAGGAATCATTGCGCGAGATGAGTCCGCATGCTAATAGTTACTTGTGATCTGTCCTTGAAGAACCTGAGCCCATTATTGTAAGTTCGTAGTAGCATCTATTTTGATGTAAAGAATAATATACAATGTGCTTTGAAAATATAGTTTTCACAAAGTCACCAGGTAAATCCATCAAGATTCCAAGCCCACCGCCTCGAATTTATTTTTGAAAGCTCTCCGGTATCCAACTTGTCTCTTATCTTTTCGCACATGAAAAATGTTTTTTGGGATGCTGTGATGTTTACAGAAAATTCCTGCCCAGGCCAGGGCCGGCCCGTTCTACCTCAATCAGTTATATATGAGTTTCCATTATTCACAAAGCGCGCCGGTTTGGTCCAGCTTGTTTCCATAATTTTCGGACCCCGTCTAAGCAGAATTCACATATTGCGGGTCTAGTCTACACCGGCCGGTTAACTAGATTCATAATCCTGACCATATTTTATAAGTTTGCGTATGATTTTTGTTTTTCTTTTTTCCAACTTTCAAAACCTTCCTTGTCTAATCAGATAAATCCGTGTTATTTACGATATCTACTAATTTGATGAATATTTGTTTTTGTTTTTTCTTTAATAACACAACTTTTGTGCATTTCCTGTTAAAAACGCGTTATGAGACATCCGATTCGGCCATCCGAAAGACATTTATCTGAGTAATAAAACATCCTATTTAATGTATATTTTGTATTTTCTTATTCGAAGTTATTCGAGTATAAATATGACTAAGAAAAGAATACAGAATAATTACTATACTAATTAAAATATTGTGACTTCACAGGCTGTTAATTAATAAAAATAGTATAAATAGTTGTATTTTAGAACAATTTGTACTCAAAATAACAGCAGAATGGGTGTCATCCGGTAAGCGACCACTTTAATGGGTTTAAATTTTACTAGCCTGTCGAGTTTGAAAACTGACCGGGGCCTGCGCCGGGACGACAAATTTAATCTCAGGTATATATATATATATATATACAACAATGTTGTTAACTGCATATGTCAAAGCGGAACTTTTGCTGAAGGAGTATGGTGAATTCTACATAAAACAATATACAAAAGGGTATACGGTAAGGTCCAAGGTAACAAGATAGATGCACCCCTAATTTGCTTCATAGAGAGAGAAAGAAAAGAATGCACGGACGGGAGCTGGCCGGCCGCAGCCCGAAGAAAAAATCGGTCTCAATTACTTTATTGCTATTATTTCGAGACCGGGCAGGTCTGATTCCACAATCCTTCGGCTTCGCTCCGGCCTTCTAAATGCATTGAAGTTTTTTGTTAGAAACTATTTCTTTACTTTGAATTGGTTATGAGTTATTGCCTTTACTATACAACTTTTGTTTGATAAAAACAAATAATATTCTTTGTTTTCTGACTTTACAGAATTGCGAGCAAAGAACATCTTTGTATTAGTCAAATAACATGTTTTGTAGCAGATCCCCTGCCTAAAAAAGAAAATAACTATTATCTGGCCGCTCAGTTTTTGCAAATAATTTTCCCTCTGGTCCGGACATTATTTATATCGTTTTTGTTTTCGTAGAGTTACTGTAGCAGAATTACCAAGCTTCATTTCTGTAACATTACATCGACTAAGCAGCTTGTTAGAGGCGGAGTTTGCTCAGACACATAATAGGGAACCCAATAGGTGATGTGTTATTAAGCATTAAATAAGAGTTTATTAAAATATTCCGATTTACCTTTAATAGCCATATAACAATTATAAGATAAGTAGAAAACTACACAATATCATAGATGTTTGGAGCGAAGATGTGAAATTATGTAACTAAAGGAAACGAGGACTCTATAGCAAAGCATCTAGTTTGCAACGGATTCAAATCAGGTACCTTTAACTTCTAACCTCTTTGCCACCGCGCCTATCGCCTCATGCCAGTAGTAAGGACAAGAAGTTGTTGTTTATTTTTCAATTAGTTTTCTTTTAATAATTTCTAATTTGATATTTGAAGATAAAAGATATTTCTTAACCAGTTAGTCTTTTGACCCGGTGACGCTTAGTTTAAGAAGTAGCGAGGTTCCCTTTTATTTACATATTCATTAGGTATATTAAATGATGCAACAAAATATATTCATTATTCTTATTATTATTAAAAAGAAGAAAAATGTAACTAAACTAAAGATCAGACCAAAAACCTAAAGTAAGTTTAGCTTGAAACTTTCTTTACCTTTGACCGAGCTGTTTAAAAGTTTTACAAATTTCTGTTTATTTTGTCTGGCGGTATCTTTTTTCTATGTCATCCATATCACAATAATATTAGATTTCTTTGAGGTTTCGGTCATTCATTCTGGAATCTTCTGAGAAGAGACGGCTCCTTTCTAACATACAGTCTTCTGTTACACAAAACATTCGATAGAAACTCTGTTGGTTTCTTACTTCTTTGATCATGTAGAGAAATACCGAACTCAGTTATATTAAGCCTTGAAGAACTAGGTTGCTGATTCAGAATCTCTCTTGACCGATGTACCATTCATGATAAAAGCCTATTTTGTTGAAAATACTCATCATATTGTTCGTTTCTCAGCTGTATTATCCTTTTAAAATGATATGGAACACCACTTAACATTAGTGTTTAAGTTACGGAAACAGTAACAAGGATTATATATTCTTGCAAACATTAATATTTATAGTTTGTGAAAAGAGCAACAGTTTCTACAGAATGCCATGGTGAGAAGCGCTGTTAAACAAAAATATATGTAATATTAAAGAAAGACTCAAAATCCACAAGATTTCATATATTTCTATAACACGCTGCTCACAAAATACCGCGCTGCAGACCTAGCTCTTGCAACAGACTATAAATGAATGTATCTAGTTGCTAGTTAGTTTTCTATGACTCTTCCTTTGTTTCTGTATAATTCTGGAATCTCGTTCCCCTTTGCCTTCATTTGGTTTCAATTTTGTTAATGTTTGTATAATAAGATAAGCATTTAACCCAATTTTGGCCTCTTTCGCGCGCATTGAATTACATTTTCAAGTAGTCAAATACGGTATTTCGCAAATGAACCCAAAAGCCGGCGAAGGCATTTTACTCAAACCAACAGCTCGCAGTTACGAAAACCATAGAATATTGGTTGTTCCAGAACTTAGGCAGAGGCGCGGTACGAAAGAAGCTGGTTCACTGAATATTCAAGGATCTCAGAAAATCGACAGGTCCATTTATTTTATTTACTATCACTTCTACCATAGTGTATTTTGTATGAAATGCACTAGGGAAAAGGCTTAATTTGCGAAGCTGCCTTCCTTCTGTGAAATAGGTTGTATCCCCAGCTATCTTTCTAGCGGAAGATCCGATGGAGTAACGGTGTTAATAGAAATAAATGATAAAACAGTGGATTGAGAGCAATTTCTCAAAAGTTCATTCATTTTGCCTCTTGATTTGGAATATACCTTCATTTATTTAAACTACTTTACGCAAAATTGAAAGCAATTTTAAAAAGGATCTGTTCGAATCATCTTTTTGTCCTTAAATAGCTCGACTTTGTTTAATCTTTAAGCCTTTATGCTTAAGCTGCAATAGTTTTCGCCAGGTGTGTGACTATCACGGGCCGATCTATTCCCGTTTTAGTACAATCAAAATGTGACCAAATAGTCTACAGTTATTGTTACAGACATTATTATAATTACAACTTTGTCTTATTTCAGAATATATTATTAATTTTAATAACAAAGTGTAATTGTCCCTTATTATATGCTAAAATTTGTGTAAATATGAACTTTCTATCGAGTTTACATATATAAGCGTGTGATTCACCCCGACTACTAAGCTGGACGAACTTAATTATATCATGCGCTTCAACAAATTTTTTAATTTAAGTAAATTTGCTGTGAAACGTTTCCATTTCCCTAATAAAACGAAAGTAATATCCAAGTTTTGCTTATTTTGAGAAGTCAATGGGGAACAGACCCTTTGATCAAGTCAATAAAAACTGTACGGGTACAAATCTTGAAACATCAAATTACTTATCCACCTCAGTTGGTTACCAGTTGGTGCCGATTTTGGGACCGCCGGGTCTTTTAATCTTCTTAGTTCACATTTTTGTTCCCCATCCGAAGCGGTAACAATGGTTAATCTGTTGTTTTAGCACTTCTACTTCTGTTCATTAGGCTTTCAATTCTCACCACAAGACAAACATTTCAGTCTTTTCTGCTAACTTTTCATTTTGATAAAACTTCATTAAAATGGTCTACTGACCATTTCTAGTCCGATTTATAACACCACGCGACGGGAAATAAAAACAGTGCCGTGCAATTAAATAACGATCATATCACCTTGTAATAGAGCGCGTGATAGATATCTAGACAGATGAAACGAACATTTATGGAACCCATGTTCACACCATTCTTAGTTATGAAAATAGAAACATTTAATATGTTTAACTCTAGGTGTCAATATATAAAACATTTCGAACGGGCCGGACCGTCTAGTTAGGTCTAAATAACTTATTCATAGGTTACCATTATTTTGGCCCTTTGTTGTGGTTTTGTTGTTTTAAACCCCAAAAAAGATTTACTTTTTTTAGTTTGTATTTAACGTTTTAGCAACATTGTTTCTTCTTATTATACAATCTTTACATTTTCTTCGTTATAGAAATAGTTCTAGTTTAGGTATTCTTTGAATAGTGCTGAATATAAACCCGTTCTTTTTATTTGCTATTCGATTGTGTCGAGCACAAATTTCTTAGATTCTTGTGTATTATGTACAACTAACGTTATAAAACACCTTAAAGTAATTCATAGCCTAAAATAAATCTTACAATTTACTTACAACCTTAAGGTCGTCATAAAACTTATATTGCATCGACTGCATGCAGGTATGTTTGAAACAGACTATAGAACTTTGATAAACTAAGTTTCTTGAATAACCTATTAAACTTGTCTTGAACTGATAGATTATTATATAACCTTATTCACCAATCGATACTATCTGTTCCCGAGTTCAACTTTAGCATGTTTGGTTCCTTATTTCTCCGGCCTGGCCATCTATCTAACATAGTTGATATTACTCGCAATGTATTACTTTTGCTCTCGCACCATGAGCATCGTCGGGACTTCCTTTGAATTTACAGCCACAATTAATAATTAATTTGAGAAATAAGCAATAAAATAAAAGAAGTTGGCTAGTTTCTACTGAATCTTTGCTCTACTATTTCACACGTGACTAAACTTGTGTCATCTATCGGGGTTTTCTAGAAAAAACAAACGTCAGAGAAAATTCCTATATTTTGAGACTTTGAAGGGACCCTTCAATCTTCTAACTATAAGATATAGCATATTAAACGTTTTTGCTTTAGGTTAGTTTTCAAATGTATGTTAATAAAACATTTCAACAGACAAGATTATGCTCCATACAACACTAATAATAAGACTAAAAACTAATATCAATTATTGTTTACTAGATATTTTCACTAGAACTGGGTGGCTAGAAAAGAGTAAATCCCCAAGGTCTAGCCTGCTACGGATTATGCGGGATTTCCAACTTACGGGCTTGATACGCATCTTACCATCTGAATGCCTAACTTTCAACGTGAACATATTTTTCGGTGGAAGGCTAATACAAAAGTTTAAATTTAGTTTCCGAGTTTCCCTTTCAAGTGTGAATAACCTTTTTACCTTACGTGCCACTTCGCATTTTTGGATTTTCATCCTCATTTATTGGAATCGCTTCCATTCCTTTTTCTCTATATAATTAGCTTACTTTTTCATCTTCCTCCTAGACCACGCCCACATTTGAACTGAGAATTTGCCGCCAAATTTCTGTGGCCATCTCGAGCGCTTACCAACGATTTTGAATGAATTGTTTGATTTTGAAACTATTTTTTTTGAGTTCTCAACAAATTTATATGTTGCGTGTTGTGTTGTTTATTTGTAAAGAGTTGTGAGATTACCAATTTGATGATAAAAACTACCTTTTCAAGATTAACGTTTGAAATGGCTAGTAAAATATAAAACTAATTTAGTCTGCTTGAAACACGCGTATTTTAAATGGACCTTACAAACGATTTGCGTTTTCCATCGGCAAATGACGACATTCATTTAAGAAAATAAACTTAACTTTTGAAGAGAATACTAATTAGTATACATTTATAGGTTAAAATAGACTTCTAGTGAACAAAATTGTAGTTTCTAGTTTAATTTATGAACTAGCCATGTTTTCTATGAAAAATGGCTTCTCAAAGCAATAAAAAACGAAAAGTTACTAATATTTATACTGGTAGTTACTGGTATTTATATATAAGATAAAATTTGATTTTCCGCTTAAAGAAGTTGCCAGTTATTTTCTTTGCTAGAAAAAGGACCTATTTGTATGTTTTCTTGTTTATTTAAGCAAACCCAATTTCTTAACTAAATTTAACAAAAACACTATTGTTCTATTCTTCTCCTTTTTCTTTTGAACTCGGCAAGTATAAACTTTCTTAATGAACTCAAAATTGCTCACGAGTTGGCTAAGTTTATGAAACTTCTTTATTTATTCAGCATATTTATTAATGTATATCCACTAGACACAGAATGTACTCAACAGAATATTAATTATCAATATTTATGTATTATACTAGAGGACTTTCTGTTATAGTCTAATTCGAGAGTAATAATAAAGTGTTACCTTCGTTTTTAACACTGCGTTTTCTTACTCAGATCAAGTTCATTAAATTCCTTTATTACTTTTAAATATACTTACTTTTAATACTTACTTTTCTAGCCAAACAGGTTTGAAAATGATCTACCCAGCCACGAATAGAAGGGGTCAAGTTCATTCAAGAACCTAGTTTCGTTGCGTCTTATGAAGGTAGTTGCGGTGTTATAAAATTTCTAACAGATATTAAAATAGGAAAATGAGTATCATACTATTCTTATACAATACTCCAGCTATAATTGTGCGACTTGTTTAGGCTGTACAATTAGCTAAATATACAACACGAGTACATAATGTACCGTACTTTAAAGAGTCTAACAACAAAACGGAGCACCACCTTTTTTCTCCGCCCGTCGAACCTCCTTTGACCTTTTACACACTATTCTAAACTTTAACTTTCGCCGCTCATTTCCGCTGTGTGCGTTCTATCTATTCTAAATTTGCAGCATTTCTCTGGAAGTGCAAGAATTTAACAAAAAGTAATCGAAAAAGAGTCTGTTGAAAGAAATTGTACAGGATTATTGAAAAAACACCCAAACTAGTAAAATAGTTAATGTGATCTCTCGCACATAGTCTTGTAACTGTTTGTCCAACCAAATTGTTTGACTTGCAGAGACCATTTTTAACAAAAGTTGGGTAGCTTTTAGGAGGTTTTGAAATAATTTCAAAAGTTCGTCTGGTTATTTAAGCTATTTTAAGTGAATTACCATCTAACAATAAGCATGTAAAAGTGGATATTTCTGGAATAGTCTTGGTTTGAAAGTTAAAAATGAGTAGGTCAATAACGCCCAAATATTGGACCAAACTCTTTAACTGGAAGAAAAAATGTTGGTTGCTCGAATTTTTAAGGAACTCCCCGAAAGGAAACATTATAACTGTCTTCAACAAAAAGGTTTGCCTTCCTCTTATTAACAACTAATATTTTCCGAATCTTTTAGAATTAGTGTTCATTTTTCTTATCTGCTCAATTCTTTGGCACTTTCTCTTTTATTTTATGTATTTTTTATCTCTTTTAATTTCTTTTTAATGTTTTGTTGCAGTTTTCTGCTGACTTTTAGCAACAAGATTGTACTTAAAGGGCCATATTGCCAACAAGTCAAAACTATTTATGGCCAATGAGCTAACTATAATTATGGAATTCTAGTTAGATCATTTCTTATGCATTTTAATTCATTTCAGGTAGAATATTAACCTAGTTACTGTAGTGTTACTGTAGCGAACTATCTATAGTCAGTATACTGGAATAAGCGTTATCAGACTAAAATGAACGGAAAATCGCCTTCTCTCCAAAAGCCCAACCATTTATATATAACATCTCCTCTCTCTGTGCTGGAAACATAGCTCCTGTAACAGACTATACATATTATTCCCAAACCAGTTTTACACTACAAAAACATTATCTTAAGGTATTAGCAATAATTAATTACTAAAAACTTGTCATTCTTCCTGAATTAATTCCTTCACTTTTACTAAATTTCCATAAAGTTGAAGATCTTTGCCTTTCCGTTAGATATTAGCGTAAAATTCCGGTCTGAAACGCAATTTATTAATTTCTAAGAAGGTAAATTATGGAAGTTTTCACCTGTAAATGGATAATTTAATATGATTCAGAGGAGAAAAGAAGTTTATTCCGTAAAATGAAAGCGAAGATTAGTCATAATTTAGATTAGGCTGAGTTATTCACCTGCTACTAAAGATTTAACAAAACTACTTTTACATAGTTTCGCTCCTAGAGTGTTGTTTAACATGAATTTATAAAATACGCTCCCGATCAACCAGAGGTGAATTTCTCAAGTGCCAAGGGCCGAAAAATTAGGACGACTGGCTTTGCCATTCCCGCACATTCCATAAACAACAATACTGTTATATTGTACTGTACATATGAATCATATTATATGATTCTGCATTGATAACCAAGTGATTATTTACTTGAAACTACTCTTAATTTAAGAATTCTATAACATTATCTGCTTAAAACTAACGAATCAATACTCTTGAATAGTGCACAGCCTACCGTCAACGACTATATACCCTAATAATCCCAGCTACTCGCAGAGGTAAACAATATATATATTTTGTAACTCTATTTAGATAAATACAAAAATATATTTTCTTTCATGTTTTCATGTAATTCTCACAAAACGAGACAATTTGCTACAAACTGTGTGAAATCTCATAATTGAAAGAAAAACGAGCTAACCATCTATATTTTCTTTTATTTCTTTGATCTTTTGCCAAATGTCGCAGAAAAACAATAAATGGCAGGGTGGTCTAGTCACGTGCTGGTTGAGTTCTATTGTCTAGACGGTTACAGATGTACAAAGGGTAAAAATGCTACAGAAACGTGGTTACGAACTGTTTTTGAGGGACGGAAAAAGATGCTTTGGATTTCTCAAACTGACTAGTTAAAACCTGATATACTAACGATGGTGTTAGATAAATTCCTTCTTTAATAAATCTTCGCAAACAGAATGAGGATCGTAAGCTTTCACTCTTGTTGAAAATGCATGGTCTTGTCGTCCTGAGTGTATCTTAATGAGTTTATAACCGATTTATTACATTAGGTACTTTACTAAATAATAATCCTATTCTTGTCTTTAACTACAAAACTGACTGATCTTCCGTTCTTTGACATTTCCCCTCTTCTAGAAAAATGGATAATTTCGTTAGCTAAGATGTCTGTCTCCATAAATATCCAATGCGCCATGTTAATTCTGCAGTCGCGGTGCAAATTAATAGAAAAAGAGGGTAGTGAGACGCAGAGATCAAAGATGATCTTGTAGCAATTCTTGGAACAATGAGAATTGGGGAGTTCCCCAGTGTAGAGAAGTTTATTGAGAACTCTAAGGAGTTTATTATGTTCGGTGTAAGTGGAAGAAAGAGGATGAGTTCTATACTTTGGTTCAGTACTATATTCTCGAGAATATTTGGTAAGTATTCTAGTTCAACATATATATAGATGAAGGTGTTTGCGCTTTTTGTGTGTGAAAAGATGGGTAAATTATTTTCTTTATAATAGAATTTGGTCAAACAAACCCTTTGAAAAAGTCCAGAAGTCAAGCTCCCTTTCTCGTATTCGTCCTGAGCGAAACATTTCAATGAACAGTTAGTTAAACATGGAGTTCATGTAGACCTCTTCTCATCCGGCCGGGCTGGGCTCGAGCCTTACGTGAGTAGTCTGAGTACAGGCCATGACAATAAAGTAATGGCTATTTCTTTTGCCTTCTAGACAACGATTGCCTAAAAGATCATACTAAACTTACAATAAGATATGGGATTATTCCTGAATTCTCAGTTTGTAAGTCTGCAAAAACACCAATTGTTGTCTAGGATAACCTCTCCGAATGATTATTCAACCAATCCTAAAAACATCTCGATTACCCAGTATTTTGTTCTAATTCGAATTCTGACGCTGCATCTGCGGAAACGCGCAAATTAAACCGGATGCCGGAGCGTTGCTCATCTTCTTTTACTCCCGCCCCCAGTCCCATCCTCCGCGGGCCCAGCCACCAGCAACTATTTTCTCTATTTTCTTTATTCTAATTTATTTATTTGCCTTATTTTGACGGAAATGTAAACTCTGAGATCATATAATATCTGTCTAGAGGATTACCAAAAGACAGATTCACGAGATTCAAGAACTAATAACAGACTCCTTTAGTTAGATTCCTTTACTTGGCCTTCTAGAATGTCTAGAAGGCCAAGTAAAGGAATCTAACTAAGATATAAGACTGCGATTTTAAAAGAGAGCTTTTATATTACAACTACATTAGGCCAGACTACCCTTTTGATGACAAAGAAGTTTCTGTTTGTGAATCCTTAATTATATAGGTCAGTTGTTGACAATATGTGGCTTCTTGCCCATCATTACAGCAACTTTATTAACTTATTCACTCCTATTTAATAATACCATTTGTTCAACTTTGATCACAATTTGGCTTTCTTATTAGTTATAGTCTGTATCAAGAGCTAAATTTCCAGCAATGTATGCTGAAGATCATCGGCTCGACTAAAATAACTGCCTTTCCAAAGAAATGCTCCCAATAAATCCACCAATTCTCCATATATTTTTGTAAAACACCTTGGATTGCACTACAAATATAGCTCCTGCAACAGACTAATCTTTTTGTATTCTTTCTTCACTATTTCTTACAACCTCTTTGCAGTAATTACGGAAATTCTTTAGATTTCTCAATGGGCGGTATTTCGGCCAACCGTCGATGGGTTGAATATATTTGTGAGAGTATATTCCCAGTTCAAGCAACTATTGGAATAATCGGTAGCATATGCAATCTAGTTGTACTATTTTCTAGACCAATGAGAAGCAGGTACGTTAAACACTTAATAGAAGTTACATAACAATGTTTCTAATGAAATTGTAGTTTTTATGTCAAAATGATCACCCAAGAGATTATTATATTCGTGTAAATTTAGAAACAACAACTTCTATTTTGATGGAAGTAGTACATTTCAGTAAGACAGAAGGTCGTTGTCTGGTCCCAGTTCATATAAGTCAAAGTGTTTCGGGTTTCTCTTTAAAAATATAGTTTTTAGCGCTATAATTTCAAACCCACAGTAAATTATGCAAAAATCTAGAAATACCAATGTTATTTTCCTATTTTTACGGAAACTGGTTAATTTGGTCTTAAAAATTATGCCTAGATTGGGGAAGATTTTGATATTTCGGTGCTAAACGGTCCTGTATCTTCTATTCTCAGCATCTGTCCAAGCTCTTACAATTTCACAAAACTTAGTTCAGAAGTTACATTTCTTACTCAGCAAATTAGAAAATTGACCAAAGTTTGCTGTTGCAGTTGCAAGATTAATTGTCAATATCACACTTATTCGAAATATATAAAAATTGTGCTATTTTGAACTAGGAAAGTGCATTTTCTGAAAATGAGAAAGGTTGATGTATACGTAATTGATCTTCCTGTCATAAGGGAAGGTTATGATGAGATTTAAAAAAAGTTGGTTTATTCATTTTTACGAAATCACAGATAGTTGAATTGAAATAGTGAGAAAAGAGAACCAAATGAAGAGGGATCCAGGTGGCGAATACGACGAATCAGAACAAATTCTTGATTCGGGGGGATTCCATCAATCGACCTCTAGCTCATAAAGCGAAGCTTACAACCACTAGTCCACGGGCTATCTAAATAAAGTTAAATGCATCTGATATTCTTCATTGGAGATAGTGAAGGAATCTGATCCATCCTTAACAGAAAGATATTAAATCCTTTTATAAGAGCTAGATTCCCAGTGCATATCATAGATAGAGGCTGTTTTTGATTTAGATTTCAGAAGCAAAGAGTCGTAATCAACCAATTTTCCATATATTTTATATAACAAAACTGCTTTCCATTATTCTGCGATAGTCTTGATACAGACTATAGCCACCTCTATTTATAAAGATTTTAGTTTATTTTATAGTTAAAAAAAGGTTTTTTATTCGACTTTGAATTGGTTTCCGTTTTCTCAATGAGATGGTGTAATACAATCCATTGTCAACCTAGGCCAAGCTCCTCTTAGAAGTGCCAATTTCAATAATTTTAATTATTATTAAACCAATATTAGAGAGAATCTAGAGCTAACGGCTTGAATTTTGAACAAAAAAGTGCAGTTTTAGGAAAATTAGGAACTTGGTTAAGGTAATTTGTAAGGGAATAGCTTGTGGAGTGGAACAGCCCAATACTAGAATTACGTTATTATTTATGTAACGAAATGAAATGTTTGTTATAACCACTCTGCGTCAGCCTCAGGGTTCCTTCCAGGGGTATGCACGTAACATTTTCAAAGCGTAAAACGTCTGTTCCAAACGAAAAATGGGCATCATATTTGCCCATTGCTAAAGTTGTGTGATTATAACAATATATGAGGGGGCAAAATAGGTAAACAGGAAACGAAAAATAGTGTAAAACTGTTTTCCAAATGTTTGAATTGTAGTTTTAGCAATAGAGCGCCAAAAGTGATAGACTGATATCCAGATTTTTTGTGCAAAATTTGACGTAAAATCAAAAAAAAAACATAAAACGTAAAACGTAAAACGGACGTAAAATTTTTAATACGTGAAACGAAAAAAGGAAAACGTTAAATCTCAAAAACGTTAAATTTTTACTTAAATCATAAAACGTAAAACGTAAAATGCACCCCCTGGTTCCTTCTCGCAACGAATAGATCGCATTCTTAGAAGTTGCTATGCTTTTTGTTTGGGATACTTAACCTTTAATAATTATTATATAATAACCTTTACTATGGGCTAAAAGGTAAATGAGATGTTTAAGTATCTAACATTTGCAAAACTTCTATCTTTTCCATTCTCAAAAAGAGTAACAAATGATTCTGTATTGAAAACCATTATATGAAAGAAACAGAACATCACAGTTCACCCACATAAACCACAAAATTAGCTCCATTTTCATTCTTAAAGGTTTTCAATCAATAATTCTTATTATTTATATTAGTTTTATTCTTTATAGGACGAATACCATCTTGGCATTTGCGGCCATCTCCGATATTCTTTTTCTGCTTGCAATGATACCTAATAACATGTCGAGAAGATCATATTTTGTTTATACGGACTGCGAGGGTATGGAAATAATAATAATAATAATATATATAAGTATTAAACTTACAAGATAATTAAATTCATTGTTTGATATCAATTCGGTAGAAACAGTCTTGATTAAATAAGTACTCTCAGGTTATTTGGGTATTTGGAGTATACCACCTAAGAACTCCGTATCGTAGAGTGCGATGTGCCCCTAGGTTCACACTCCCTACAAAGCAGTATACAGGGTTAACAAACTAGCCTCACATGAATCAGTTTTCTCAATTTTGCTCTCTGAGAATTGTTATAGATCAGATTCAAAGAATGAACCCCGTTGTCTTAAAACATCATCCACTAACTTCTACAAGTTGATCTAAAACTTAGCCGTAACCCGCACCATAAATCCAGCCGTATTTAGCAATTTAGATTCCGGATGAGCAAAACATATAGACTGATTGCTATCCCTTAACAATTCTATTATCTTACGTAATTTTGTTTCAGAAGGTGATTTCCCCCCTCGCCCTAACGATACTCGATGCTACACTTCATTTACCTACTTCTATATGGCAACAAAGTCACATTTCGCATTCTTAATGAACTGGTTCTCAGCTGCGAGCACTTGGTAAGGAAAAATAATATTGTCGTGCACGAAAATCTTACAGGTGGAGCGCTCTATTGCCAGCGCGCAAAATTGAAATATTCAAAATATTGTATACCCTCGTCTAAGGGTCGTCCATCGACTACCATAAGTTACTCAAAGAGCTAGAGGGTGTTACCCAAACGTTTCACAATCCTTTTTACATTATATCTTACATTATTTGAGAGAAGGCAGAAATTGTAACTGGGTCGGTTTATTAATGAAAAGAACTAGAAAAAATATAACTTTAGAAAAACCAGTTTCTTCAGTAATATTATTAGTTGTGAAAGCTTTCATAATCCAGGAAGAAACCGAAACATATTCAAAACATTGTTTTGAGAAGAAATTTTGGAAACGGCAAAAATTGATTTCCGAGAGAGTGTAAAAGTTACAGTTTACTGTTTAGGTTGATGGTCGGTGTCTCATTTGACCGTTTTTGGGCAATAAAGAATCCATTTTCTGCGTGGAGACACAGTTGTTCTATGCGTGAATGTATTTTTATACCAATTACTTTTGTTCTTACCTTCATTTCTAACTTTCATATGAATCTCACATTCAGTGGGAATCAACTACAGGTAAACACACTTCACTCATAACATATGAGCCCAGTCAACTTTTTAATTTTCATAACCACAAAATATGTTATGTTGACTTTTTCCCGATAAAATGATAAGTGGAAAAGTCCCGGCCCAATATCACAATTTTCCGGCTTTTGCTCGGAACCAGCCGGGCCCTCATTTGCGGTCAGTTAATATCCCACCAGTGATAAAACAATACAAGTTTCTGAATACGAAATTACATCAATGGGGTTGATTTCGCGGTAAATTTAAATATAATTGAAGCAAAAAGAATTTGTTAGGAATTCATTTTGTTCCAAATAATTGAGAACTAATTAATCTAATTTAGCCTTCAAAAGTAGAATGGGTCTACTTCTTTACTATTTTGAATCTATTTGCACAAGTTCTTATTCCAATGGTACTTCTTATTGGTTTTAATGTATTCTTGCTACATTATCTTAGGAACAGAAGACAGGTTTATATATTTAAATATAAATATATTTAACTAATTATGACTACTTTTTAATATAGTTCTCTACAAGAATACCAAATGTAGAGAGCTTACGCCCGGCCAATACTAAGCTCACTATAATACATTGCGTTCATAGTGTTTGGCTTTGTTGATGCTTACTTATAACGGAATCCTGAAAGAGTGAAACCTTAGTAAAATATAATATAAACAGTATCTTAAGCTGGATTTCCTGTCCTTTATTCAGGAGAGATGTGATGTTACATAAAAATGAACATTTTAAGAAAGGATCAAAATCCATCAATTTCAAATTCCTTTTTATCGGCGCTGAAAACTTAGCTCCAGATACCGACTATAGCATTCATTGATGGAAGTTAACCATCGCAAGCGCTTCAGTTCGACCTGAAAATCTGACCCGACTGCATCGGTCGGCCAAAAGAGCTTAACTCTATTGATAACATCTAGAAGAAGTACATAATCTCATCTAAATATGACTAATGTGTCTATAAATAACTTCTATTCCTATAATTCATCTATTTCATTTATCCGGTTTGACTCCCATCGCCTAGCTAAAACTGCTGGGTTCCTTCTTTGGATTCATCACGTTTATCCAACAATTTGTCCTATCTTCTCTTTTTAATTCCCGTAATTAGCAACGGGGCGCATTCTCAGTTGCACTAGGGCGCTGCTGTCAGATCAAAATCAGCCATTGCACTCAGGCCGAGCCCAGTCGGGTAAGGACTTTTCCGCTTAGCTGACGGCCAGTTTGGGTCTCGCCACGAAAGCCGACGAGAATCAAATAAAACGTTTCAATTCCAAGAGAGAATAATTTGTAAATGTGAATCGGCACGCAGAAATAAGCATGCCGAATGCACTTGCATATTGCAAGAGAATCATTAAGAATTTAGCAGAAATAGATTAAGGGAATCTTTATCTTCAGAGGATTATGTAAATTTAATGAAAATACGGCGGTATTCCATAAAAACGACAATAGTTTTTTGATGATAGGTTTAGTTTGCCTGGTGTTATATATCTTGAAAACCAGCCTTACTGAAATTTCCCTGCTTGCAAAAATGAGACATACTTACTATTAGATTCAAGATAACGGAGTGTAAAACATTCTGATTCTGCCTGAGACGATTTGGCTATGGCCGGGCATAGGTGGTTATCCGCCCGGCCCGGACTGGGTTTCAAAATTTCAGGCCGCGCCTGTAACCAGCTCCGTGGCCGGACTTCCCAAACTCGGCCCGCGGGCTAGGCAGGCTAGTGAAATTCCGACCCCTGTGTCGCTTTCTCACCTTAGAAAATGGCACTTGCGATATACGCGAGTGTAATTTGCAGGAGCGGTGTTAAAAAACCTATAAATATGTGAGCGGCACCCTCCCCTGAAACTGCATAACTACAGTATTCCTTCAGTTCTTCGAAGGTCGCAACGATGCAGTCCGTACCTATTCAAGTGAGGAAAGCCCTTCTCTTCTAACTTCTGATATTGATAACCAACGTAAGACAACTGTTGTTAGTATGATGGCCTCGAATACAAGGTTAGAACTTGTTTTATATTATTAAAAATGGTAATTACGTTATATTTATGTTAGAATAAGTAGCTGTTTGAACTAATAACAGTTTATTAATGATATTCTAGGAAATGAATACTAATTTTGCTTAAATAACATTTAACATAGACTATAACAAGTATGTTTGTTTAATTTGAGAAACAAACTAAAAACCTACATGAAACATGAGTTATTAAGGAGATCGAAGGTTCTAAGGGTTGACGCCCAATTTCTTCCAGAATTCGAAAAACGGTATTTAGTACTTAAAAAGGGAGCCCACCCAGTGATAATTCATTCTGTATGCTCTAGTTTCAACCGAGTGAGAAAGTCAGCATCCGAAAACCGCTCAATCTAAAAAGTTACAATGAACACTTAGAAGTGTGCATGGGCCCAGGATTGTCTCAGATTATAGTTTCGAAAGCTGCGGCCTAGACTAACACACTTTTTCGTAGTTGCGAATACAAGATTTGGGTTCTGGAATATAATTTTTCTATTCCGGCAAACCATGGTCAGAGACATCCGGCTCGCTAAAATCACACTATTTCGACTAGATATTGTAAACTTCTGTCTTATTCAGTAAAGTACATATATTTAAGCTCTGGTACCGTTGTCCGACAACTCTCTAAAGCTGAACGTCATGTTACTATGACTGTTGTTCTTATTCTTACTGCATTTGTACTTACTCATCTACCTAGCGCTATTCTTTATACTAAAATGTAAGTTTAAATGAATGACAAATATTTACCTGGAAACGGGGGGTGAAGGGCCAAGAAATTTTAAGCACGGGCCCGCCCGTTCCCAACAGGGTTGTCCGGAATGGGAAAACCCAAATTTCGGAAACCGGAAAGGTTTTTTAAAAGCCGGAAACCGGAAACCGGAATATGGAAATTTTTGGCTCATATATAGATCACAGTAAAAATTCCATTTCGAATCTTAGCTGATGTTTCATTTTTATTAATTATAATTTTAAAATTACCTGGGCTAATGTACGCAAAGTAGTGAATTATTACAAAGGGGGGCCCAACATATGCGTAAAACCTCAATGTACGCAAAAGCATACATTTTTCTTTTTACAAAGAAATCGTTAGTTTTCACATTTTTTGGCTGTGGTACCCCAATACTGTCCTTCACAAACTTTGTAATAATAATACATTTTTTTCAATTTTGCAAATTCTTTTCCATTGGTTTTCTCAATACTCTGTTAATTCGCAGGTGAACGGAATGCATGCGGCCGTGTAGCGGCCGAAAAAAATTTTCTTCCATTTTTGGTAACAAAAGGGGGTTCGCAAAAATTAACTTGCGTACATTTAGCCCCGGCCCGGCGCGTTGTGATAATCTTTTATTGGTGAACAAAGTTATCTCCGGAAAACAGTAAAAATCACCGGAAACCGGAAACCGAAAAAATGAAGAAAAAAAACGCCGGAAACCGGAATTCCGGACATCCCTGCTTGCAACGTGCTCCAAGAGCTCCAAGAGAAGCACGCCAATTTAGTTATTTCGGCGAATGGAAAATAAAGTAAGCAGTTATATTCTGGCAGTATTGACCTATTCCTATTATCACGTACATCATTAGACTATACTTTACATTCGAAACACAGATATTAGTCTTGAGCATCCGAAAACCAGTTTTGCAAAAAAAGAAGGTAAAAATCAACAATCGATTGAACCTTACCAAAATGCCTCGAATTCTGAGCTTTGTTTTTTGAGCTTGGGGGGAGGAACTGTCGCATATCCCCTAGAATACTCTTTAGAATTATACAGAAAAGAAATGTATGTAAATCAGCTGTAGCAGGTAGTTTCGGCAATTCTGAAGATAACATAAGCTACTGCTAAAATGAGATAAAATCTTAGACGGGAGCGTTGGATGTAATCTTAACACACATAATATTTTAAGAAGACGGTCTGTCTACCCCACACCCATTGTCTGACAACGTTACAGAGCTATACATTCACCGATGAAGCATTTACTTTTGCGCGTCAACTGAAAACCCATTTTTCTTATAATAATTCAAATTTTGCGTTTCAGGCATGGACTCATGACAATGATGTTTCAGAGAAACATCTAAATTATTCTCTCATATAGTCCATATCAAGACCAGGTTTCCAGCGCGGTATCACGAGAGTGCCGCTGTGCTATAAAAAATGAATGTACCCTTGGAGAAAACGCACCACACTGACCGATTCTCATCCAGAAATAATGTAAAACATGTTAATATTGTACTCATTAGATATATGTTTATTTTCATTTCTTTTTTAAAACAAGAATAGTAGATTGACAATGCCTCATCCAGGCTGCAATCCTTTCTCCCGACAGTCTGTTTTCAAGTTTTCAAGTTCAAGTTTAAAAACTCTAAAGCCTACTCACAGAATAGGACGTAGTAGGAGTAATTATAGATTCCAAACTATAAGTTTCATACTTAATAGAATAGATGAATAAGAACAACGAAACCGCACAAAACAGCTTTATGACAACGGAATGAAGTTAAATACAACAAATTGTCCTTACATCAGCAAACAAACATGTTATCTCCTAAGAGAATAACAAGAGTAAAAGAAGTGAACTAAAGAGTGCATATATTTATGCACAATAGCCGTAAATTTATATAGTTTAAGCGTCTGTGACTAAACAGACGTTCGTCTGATTGATGTAGGAGTTGACTGATCCAACTTATGAAGACCATATATGTTAAGTTGGTCAGGTCGGTTTTGGTCTGATCCTATTTTTAAACAGACAAAAATATAACAGGTTAACATCTCTGGTGAAAATAATTATGCAATGAAAAATACACTAACATTCCCAGCAGCATCTGATACAACAGATACAACAGCATGATATTTTTAATTACTCTTGAAGATTATGGGTTTTTACACCCAGAGATGGTTACCGGCCCGGACTGAAATTTGATGGTTACCGGCCCGGACTGAAATTTGATGGTTACCGGCCCGGACTGAAACCCAGGCCGGGCTGGCCGCATAACCACCTCTGTGCGAACACAAAGCTGGTTCCCGCCACCGCCTAACCTGGGCCGGCCACCTTTGTCAACACCTATGGCTATAATTGTATTTTTTCCTATCAAACACTGTCAGTGACGTTATCGTTTAAAATAAAATGTTTCAACTTTATTGGCAAGCCAGGTTAGATTAACGAAAAGATTATGAGCCTGCTCAACTCGACAAACTTGCTGATATGAAATGTTATAACAACTTAGCCGTACGCGTGGGCATCTTCTTTTCCTAGCAATATAGTTTACGCCTGCCCATTCCAATAAATCACATTTATAAAACGATACTGTTTACAATAGAAATCAAAGGGCCGTCGTAAACGGCGAAAAAAAACTAAAAAGCCCACATGTTTCATACAAATGTTGGTGCTCAGTCGTATTTTACGGCGGAAAAGTCACTGCTCAAATACTGTTTTTAACTTATGTGATAAGATAAACTTATCTTATATAAGAAGGCATAGTTTACAAATAGAACATTACTGCTATTAGAATGAAGTTATTTCTTGCAATATCAGCACTATGCATCTTGGGTATTCGAGGAGGTAACGGTCGCCATAGCAGTCAACGGGCGGGCCCAAATGGGGGCCTGGAGACAACGCCCTTTAAACTTTTATATTTCTCCCTGAACAAAAAACATTTATATAGTTAGCGATTAGCTCTACAACAAGCATACTAACCATCGGCACAAATCATGTCGCTATTAAGACCCGATATGAGAATTTGGTGACTCAAAAGGACTCGAAATGATCTATATTGACATCAATTTTAAGATGAATTCAATATATAAAATATAAACCCTGAATATAAAATAAGCTTTATTATATATATATATATATCTGTTAACAAGTCCGATTTTTACTGGTGTAACTTCATTTTTAGAACCACAGCCTACATGTTCCACATGCCCTTCGAGCTACACTGAATTCCAAAGAAACTGCTATCTCGTAAGTATATGATAATCCCAAGAAACAGAGCAACATTTCGGAAAATGTGCCTTGGCAGAACTCGAACCTGCGACCTTTCGTATACCGGGCGAGGGCTCTAACCACTGAGCTACCTAGACTTGGAGATAGGGTTATTCAGGACTTAGAACCTCCATTAACTTCTAGTAAATAGAACCTTCTCATAAGTGATATTAGGGATCGGCACATCATGAGCGGTTTTTTCGATAGTCAGAAAAGGGGGGAGGTCAACAAATCTAATGATCGATTTCAAAAATTAAAAGTTTTAATTTAACTTTAAAGTTATCCAATTTTCATGTTGAATGTTGAATGTGTTTACAACCAGAGATGGTTATCTGGCCGGGCCAGCCTGGGTTTCAAAATTTCAGGCCGGGCCGGTAACCAGCTATGTTTACAATCACACCAAATCCCATCGAATCTTTATTAATCTGATCATCTTTCTATTTCTTTTTCTCTCAATTTTCGGCAACCATCTTTAGATAAACCCCGCCAATTTCGAAACTTTGCTGCCGCTAATTACGATATCATTATGTATCACATCTATTCGGTTAACTGGCTTTATGAACTTAATTTGAATCCGATTAATGAGTTTTACGAAAAGTTTGTTAATTTTCTTTTTACTCTTATTAGTGAACATGTTCCTCTGATCTCTGTTCGTAAGAAGCATTCCTTTTCTAATTCGGTTTCTCTTCTTGAAAATAAGGTTAATAGGCTCTTTATACTCAGAAATAGGATAGGCTGTCATCACTATATGAAAGCTGCTCGTAAACTTAAACGTGAAAAGCAACGCCTTCGTATTATCTTGGAAGAAAAGATTTCTTATTCCAACAATGCCAAAAGATTTTTTAGCTTTTGCAACAGTCGTCTGACTGAATCCGTAGGCATTCCGTCAATCAAAACTTCCTTAAATGAAACTTTAACTAGTGATCGCGATAAAGCTAATCATTTTGCAGAGTATTTTAAATCAGTTTATAAGTCTCGTGTTACGTCCACTGTCTCATTTCCTTCTCGCACCAGCCAAAAACTTGATTGGGTTGATATTAGTATAAATAAGGTCTTTTCTACTTTGAGCAAACTTCCTCTACGAGTATCCACTAGTCCTGATAATATTCCTTATTACTTTTTGAAACATATTGCTCCTGCTCTTTCTTTACCTTTAACGGAGCTTTTCAACCGAATTTTACTCACTGGATGTGTTCCTGACTTATGGAAAACCGCTTTTGTAAAGCCTGTTTATAAAAGCGGAGCCAAAAGCAAATTAGAAAACTACCGTCCTATATCGTTAACTTCTTCCATTTCTAAAGTATTTGAGCGTATTATATGTAAAGAACTTATTTCATACCTTTTAGGTAATAATTTAATTAGCTCCAATCAGCACGGTTTCCTTCCCAAACGTAGTACGGTTAGCTCTCTTATTTCGTCTGCATGCCATATTTCTTCTTCTCTTGATAGTTCAAAAAGTGTTTCTTGCGCATTCGTTGACTTCAGCAAAGCCTTTGATACTATCAATCTAGAGCTTCTGAAGTTAAAAATGAATGCGTATGGGCTTTCCGGCTGTCTTTTAACCATGCTTTCTAACTTTCTTTCTGGTAGGACCCAACAAGTCTTAGTGAATGGTACCTTTTCAAATAGTTTTTCGGTTTTGTCTGGAGTTCCCCAAGGTTCTGTCCTTGGTCCAATTCTCTTCCTTATTTATATAAATGATATCTCCGATAATTTTCCACTTGATACTCATTTTTCGCTCTACGCCGATGACTGCAAAATATGGACTGTCTCAAACCCCACTCTCCTTCAAACCGCTCTAGACTCTCTGTTTGACTGGTCGGTTCTCTGGGATCTCGAAGTTAATGTATCTAAAACCAAAGTCATGCTGTTTGGTCGAAACCATCCTCAATCTACTTTTTCCTATAATAACAATCATCTTGATACTATTTCTCAATTTAAAGATCTAGGAATTAGCTACACATCCACGTTGTCCTTTGAGCCTAATATTCATAGTATTGTTAGAAAGGCCACCAGTCGTTCAAATTATATTTTTAAATGCTTCTCAACAAGAGACCCTAGAATCCTATTTCGCTTATTTGTTTCCTATGTGAGACCAATCTTAGAGTATGCATCTCCTCTGTGGGACCCTGGTACGATTTCTTTAATCAAACTGATAGAGCGTGTTCAACGTAGATTTACTAAGAGGTGTTTTTGTAGGGCTGGTCTACCTGAGCTTTCTTATAAAGATCGTTTGATTTTCCTCAACCAATCATCTTTAGCTGCCCGCAGGCGAAATGCTGGACTATCGTTAATGTATAAAATGTACTTCAATGAAATCGATATTCCTTTCACTAATATCTTCCGACTTTCTTCTCGGTCAGAGGTAGCTAGAACTAATAGGGCTCGTCTTCTTGTTCCCAGTTTTCGAACCGATTTGCTGAAGAATTCCTTTGCTGTTAGATATATTCATATTTGGAACTCTCTCCCAAACGAAATAGTTTTCTCTACTTCTGCAAAATCGTTCACTAATAAACTTGTCTCCCACCTTGATAACTATATTTTCAGTGAATAGGCTATTTTCTGTTTTTCCCTAGTGTTCTTACTTTATTTTATTTTTTTGCTCTACTTAATTTTAACCTTTTAGCATTTTAGAGCCTGTATTATGGTTTGTTTGAGAAAGGTTTGAGTATTGATTTATAGACTTTAAATGTTTTGTTGGGGGGTTCTGTAAAATTAAACTTAAACTCAATAC
>JAQGAV010000928.1:0-25345 GCA_034691345.1 Phasmarhabditis papillosa | reverse complement strand
ACATAAGTTTTAGCCGTGATACAGTATATCCACCGTAATATTGGGGAATTACGCAAGTTACAGTTGCTTTTATGCTTTGTAAAAGCCGCCAACAGCTCGTAGAAATTATTATATTACAATTTATTTGTAATTTACAATATTACACAATATATTATAGTTATAGGGTGGGTTTTTAGTTTAGACTTAAGTTAAAATACAAAATATGTATAACTGTATAATAATAATATTTATTCAATTCTCAAGATTATGTCTATCTGATTGTTAATACTTTCTTTCCAAGTTCTTGGTTCACTTCTTGCCGTTTGCATCCAAACTTCTCCTAGCTGTTCCTTGAATTGATCTCTCCATCTTCTCTTTGCTCCTTCCATTGATTCATATATATAAATAATATGTGATTAACTTTTCTGTTTCTTTAGTTTATTTCTTTATATCCTTAACTCTATATTTAGATACTGATATTACTCATTCATCGGAATGATACTATTAAAACCTTTATTAGTACTATTATATACAGTTAGCACTGTAACTTCCTTTAATTTCCTAGTCTACAATCCTTTGTTTGGGCATTCACATGCAACTTTCTTTAACAAAATAGCTGATGCTCTAACTGAAGCCGGACATAATGTGGTTAGTTTAATGGAAATTAAATGTTTCCAAATTTAGAAATTTTCACCGTTTTCTTGGAGAAGTAGTGCAGTACAGATCTTCTTGAATAGATGCACCAGTGAATAAACGACGGAGCGTTCTGGCCTTCTATCGAATCGTCAAAGTTCTATTTGCTTGTATCAGTGGATCCAGAGCCGTTTAGACCTACGTCCCACGAAAACCAATGCCGTCATCGAAAGGGGGAAGGATACCTTATGTAAATTGGGTTACAGTATCAAAAAAGCTAGTAAAAGACTGTTTTTAATTTTGCTGTATTTAGACTGTGTTAATGCCAATCTGTGACAAACGACTAGTAGACAAAGTTAAACTTAAAACCACCAATGACCTAATCATGGTTAGTTTAGTATAGCTATAAATACAAACACTAGCGAGTTAGGTTGGACCCCCCACACCCATAATAAAAGGCCATTTTTCTTTTCTATATTTAATATTAAAGTGCATAAATAAATAAAAACATGTCTTCTAAATCTTTAATGTAACTTAGATGTAATGTAAATCTTTAATGTAAAGAGTATCATAGAGCCCACCTTTTCTATTTCATATTCACTTATTTGAACCGAAACATTGTTTACCGAAAACGAAAATTTACAAAGAAATGGATATTTTCTCCAATTTTAGCAGGACTGGGAATTCAACGAACAGGCCCGGGCCGGGGCCGACTTTCTGGAAAGTCTGCCGGGTCCGGTATTTTCCCAGTTCTGAATTTTAGTAATACCTTGATGTGTTTTTAATTTAGTTTGAACTGTCGGCTGAAATGTACCGAGTGACCGATTACTTTGATAGTGTTCTACATGAATCGGAATGGGAGGATGGAGCTGATCCCAGATTCATGATCAAGGTATTCTTGCTTGCTCTTTATTAACAATTAAAACAATTAGTTAGAAACTCTTCTTTGCTTTTTAAAAATAATTAGAGCAAATAATTTTGCAGATTAGAAATGTTTTAACTATCAATTAGATTTGCTTAAACGAGGAACTTTAATTTTTGTAAGGGAATTCAATTGTTTATTTACAGATAGCAAACGCCTTTGGAGATCTTTTTGCCACAACTTGTAGAGGTTAGTTAATCCAGTTTTAACTTAAAGTATTTTATTCCAATATCAATATTGGGATCACAATACAGGTTAACTAAGTTATTTCCTTTTTGTAACGCAGCACCACAGAATACTTGATGGAGCAGCGTTCTGGGCTTCTCAAAAATCATCGGGGCTATATTTGTTGGCAGCAGCAGATTCCGAGTGTTTTAGGTCTACAGGGACTGACCGGGAACGGGAAAGGGAAGCAAGTTACTCATCGTGACGGAGTATTCGTGAACCAGTTCCAAAAGTTTAAAGTTACTGACGATGATATTGGTTTGCAAGAAAGCAGACTTACAGCTAAGGACCTCAACTAAAAACCTGGAAAGGAATTCCAAGATACCAGAGGAAAAAGATGCTCTATTCGATTAGTCCTCTAATTTTTTTTATTAGGCTAAATCTAAAACAAACATCGAAAACTGTTTGTTGTGTTACGTATATTAACTATTCAGATGTTCTCGACAACAAAGAACTTCTCCAACAACTTAAAGGAAGGAAGTTCGACGCCGGAATATCCGAAGCGTTCCATTTGTGTGGACTTGGTATGCTTTTTGTACATATAAATTTCTAACTTAAAATAATTACATTTACAAAAAACCATACTATTTGTCTTTAGAAAGCTTTTTTATTTATTTTCTGAACCATCTTAACGCATTTTAGTTTGTGTATAGTCTGCGAACTAGGTTGCCAGTTCAGTATCTTGTAGAGAGGTTAGGTTCAAATGCATCTATAGTCGGATTCAAAACGAATAATGGAGTGTAAAAATTTATTTATAGGGCAAAGCAATTGCGTACAAGCAGCGTTGGCTTGAAAATTGTTTTCTATACTCCATTATTCGTTTTGAATCCGACTATACTTTTGGAGAGAAGGCTTCCAATGCTCATTTTAATTTTTTTTAATATGATTCCGCTGCTTCCCCAGGATTCTGCTGGTCTAGGCAGTGTTAATGAACTGGCACATCTTGGAAAGAAAGCCCTAGTGGTGAGCATACTCTAATATTGGGAAACCAAATAGATTTATCTATGATAGGATCTGTAGACTAATTTATTTAAATTAAATATAGTTAATATATTTCATGTTTAGCAGTTTTTTATTTGACTATAGTCGCCAAGAATAATGATTTAATGTAAATAATTCAACGCTCGTCTGAGTCCCTTTTGCGAGCACCTCGCCAGCATCTGGTGGCTACTCTCAGTTCAATATTGTACATTGCAAGTACACGCGTGCAATTTGCCTGCAGGTGCAGTGTTAAAATTCCTAAAAAAACGCAAGTAACACTCCATTATTACTCTTGGCGCTGACTATACAAAATAATAATAATAATACATAGCAAACCCTTCGTTTACCTATAAAAGGGGTACGTTTGAAACGTTTTCAGGGCTTTTAACCCATCTCTAAAGAAAATATTGCAAAATACCATAAAACAAACAATGTTAGTACTTATACAAAGTATACAAAATCTGTACAAGCTGGCTCAATTGATCTAGTATTATAATTTCAGTCATATGTTATTTTATTCGGTTATTTTAGATTATAATTTCAGTCATATGTTATTTTATTCGGTTATTTTAGATTCCTCTCTTCGGAGATCAACCCCATAACTCGCAAATGTTGGTTCGTCACGGAGGTGCAGAAATTCTGACCAAATTTGATCTGGCAAAAGCAAACGTGTTGAGAGAAGCGTTCACAAAGTTGTTACGCTCAGAAAGGTGGGATATCATTTCTATTTTAAGATTTCGATTATGTTCACTCCTGACTAGGGCAAACGTAGAAGGAAAAGAGGATATCCTCGTACTAGTAGCTTAATTCTACGAAATGCGTGAGGAAATGCCAAAATTTTGTGAACCGGAGACGTGAGGCTCGGCTCGGCACCAGCACGCACGGTTTGGGTCGAAATGAGCTCGACACCGCAAGGTTCGCAAATAAGCTAAGAATATCATCCCAAAAGACTACAAAAGAGATCCAATATTAAATAGATATACATGACTGCATTTGTTCTCAGATACTCCACCAACGCCAAACGTCTTGCCAAGATGCTGCAAAACCAGCCGATTTCAGCAAAGGAGCTACTAGTCAAACATTGCGTCTTTGCAGCAAGGTCGGTTATTATATATTCAAAAGTATTTTTATGGGTGTGGGGGGTCCAACCTAACTCGCTAGTGTTTGTCTTTATAGTTCCATTAAACTAACCATGATTACGTCCTTGGTTGTTTTGAGTTTAACTTTGTCTACTAGTCGTTTGTCGCAGATTGGCATTAACACAGTCTAAATACAGCAAGAATGAAAACATTATTTTACTTTTCACTTCTTCGCTCCTAACATCTCTCTGATCTCGTGTTTGGTACAATGATAAACAATATTTTATAACTTTTTTACTAATTTAATTGATACTGTATCAATTTATATACGGTATTTTTGTATTGTTGCTTACAGATTATTGGTATGTACAATATAATATTGCTTAGACACTTTGAAATATTGCTAATTTCCCAACAAGATTAGGTCACTACGGCAGCGTACTACGGCACTACTACGGAATGCACAGTTTTTGTCAGCAAGTCTGAATGTTGTCGTACAACGTGGTAACTCTTTTCTATTCATATTATACAATTCTAAAAGAAGAATGAAAGGTCAACTACTTCTCCGAGAAAACTGTGATAGTTCCTAAGTTTGGAAACATTTAATTTCCATTAAACTAACCACATTATGTCCGGCTTCAGTTAGGACGTCGGCTATTTTGTTAAAGAAAGTTGCATGTGATTGCCCAAATAAAGGATTGTTGACTAGAAAATTAAAGGAAGTTACAGCGCTAACTGTACATAATAGTACTAATAAAGGTCGTAATAGTATCATTCCGATGAATGAGCAAGATCAGTTACCTAAATATATAGTTAAGATTATAAAGAAATAACCTAAAGCAACAAAAAAGATAATAGAGTTATTCACATTATTCATATATATGAATTCATGAAAGACCAAAGAGAAGCTGGAGGATTCAATTCAATGAACAGCTAGAAGAAGCATGGATGCAAACGGCAAGAAGTAAACCAAGAACTTGGAAAGAAAGCATCAATAATCAGATGGACATAATCGTAAGTAATGAATGAATTATTATTAAATGAATTCATAAGAATAGATTATTCAATATTGTAATAGTTCATAGAAGATTTGCAGTGTTACAAGATATGTCATGGTGTTCCGGGCCGGCCCGGGACGTTTTTCAAAAAGTCGTCCGGGGCAGCACGCACTTAAAATTGTTGGCTCAGGCTGAATTACCAAGAATCCAGCCCGCAAGTCTGTGGTTGGTTAAAATTTAACTCCTGAGAAATATTGCTCGTTGTCTATGGTAGTAAAATGTTTCACAAGGTTATTTACTAAGCGAACAACCACAGAAATTAATGTCGTTAGCATTCAGCTATTAGTTATAAGGATTATTTTTGTAAAAGACACATATTTAACATGTTTATAGGTTTTGATATATTTTATGTCTATTAACATTTATTCAAGTTTCTTATGATCGGCATAAAACTACAGAAAGTAAGGAAATGGCTTTTTCTACTTTCGACCAATTCTTTGATTTGTGGTAGCTGTAAGTTCATTTTCGGTTCTCTACCAACTTTAACAATTTTAGCATAAAGAAAAGATGACAAATAGTTGAACAGATAATGGAAACTTGTTACTCTACTAAAGGTTAGTTAAAAATGAGTAGATAGCGATTAACAGGAAAGGTCTATCAGCGTATTGCAAAGACCGCCCCGATAAAGGCATAAACTACAAACAACGAAGTAAAACGTTATACCTGGGAGAGTTATAATCATTAGTGATTTAAAGTAAGTAAGCTAAGTTATACTTAAAGTAACATTATGTCAAATAATTTCTAGAAAAAATAAACTATTCTATTCCATTCTGGGAGATAATCAATCATTTGTTCATTAACTAGGAACGATTAGGACAAAAGGTTAAATTGGGCCCTTACTCAGATCAAAGTTAGAGTTATTCTTGAGAAGGTAGCCAAGCATACTTGTTAAGGCATACTTTTAAAAACTTGTTAAATAAACAATGTGCATTATTATCTTTCCAGACAGTTTTCTTTAAAATGAATATTAGACAAATCAAGGACGAAGGTATCATTGGATCGCAGAAAACACTTGATAAAAATTATACTACGAACCATGGTTTTCAAACTTATCGTTAGCAAACGTGTACAAATTATACATTTGCAGCATTTTATACTGAAAATATATTACTAATGATAGAGAAAAAAGTCAGACACCTAAAAATGTTCTGTTGTAAAATGATAATAAGTGTCAGCGGCCACTTTGGTATTTTTCGGTGACTTTTGGCTACAAACCACGAAAATCGCGCAGATAATAACTGGTTGATCACGGCCGGTACAAAAAGTAACGCGCAGCGATAAAGAAATCACTTAAACTACAAACTATTTCAATAGAATCGTTTGCTTTGGTAAGGGTTGGAGAAATGTTTCAAACATACATTGATAGTTGAATTGCTATTCAAGATAGTATATAGTGGGAATTTGATTCTGAATATCAATATTATAATGAACTTAAATTCACTGGTTTCCTATGTTTGTGATTTGTTTTTGCTTGAAACAAAGCTAAAGGAGCTTCTTTTACAATAATAAAACAAGTTTGTGATGAAGTGGCTGAAAAGAAGACTGTAGTTCGTTTTAAACCTAGACTACAAGCGCCGTTTGTAGTTGTTGGGGTTCTGATGAGGTGACGGATCGACAGGATTGGACTGGAAGGACACTAGCGACACGGCCTGCAGGTAGGCAGCGGCTAGACGAGAAAACCATAGAAGAAGTACATCATGTATAGAATAAATAACTGTCAGTTGATTTATACAGTGTTTCATTGTACAAGGGTTGTTGAGTATGTACTAGCTATATATTAAGTAAGCGTTGAGGCAAATATACTAGAACTGAAATAAGTAGTTTATTATCATAATTTTTCTACTTTCTATTCGCATTTTGTTTAACTTCTTGTTACTCACCTTTTACAATCATTGAGTTAAAGTATTTTTTTCCGTCTTCTTACCATCTGAAACATTTCATATACTTTACTCCTCCATGTGCTCCTTGCTAATATAATATTTCTTTAAATTTTCCATTTGGCAACTTCTCATAGGGAAGAGTTGATATTACCTATCTAGACGAGAGTTTTTAAAACATAATATATACCAAAGTTAAAAAAAAGTTTGTTTATTCATTTTAAGAAACACAAATATCGCATTTGTTTGGAGCTAAGAAGTGAGACGAGGGATCCATAGGAAGTGGGACTTCAAAGCACAGCACTCAGAGAGTGGAGGCGGCGAATCAGAACAAATTTGCAAGAATTATTACTTCGGGGGGATTCGAACCATCAACCTCTAGCTTATGAGGCAAAGCTTCTAACCACTGGGCCAAAGTTAAATATATAGAACGAATAGGCAGAAAAAAAGAGTTTACATGTAATAATTGTTTTGTATTATTCTACCAGCAATGGATCCCGGTCAAATACTTCACGAAGACATAAGGTTTCACTTATTCACCACTGATGCAGCTCATGTGCACGGTAATATCATCAGAGACTATCCCATTTCCAAACTATCTTTTGTTTTAAAATATAAAACACAATTGCAAATAAACAAACATTTTGGCGATTCGTAACAATCAGTTCAGTTGTAAGCGGTAAACATCTTTTTTGCTTTTGAGTTAGTGTTCAACCTGTTCACTTTCAATTTTATAGTGTAACTTGTTTCACCGTATATAGTCGGTGGACTAATCGCTTGCAATGGGTTACGGTACGAACTGCAAATGTATTAGTTCTTGTTAGAGCAATTAGAGCAAATCTGTTCTCTAATTCTAATTTATTAGACCTTTAGCTGCAAGCCATTAGCAAGCCGTCTATAACAATTGTATTTTTTACAATTGTATCAATTTTCTTTATCTATGTATACTTGTTTGTAACCACTTGTGGTAAATAGCCCAAAACATATTTTAGAAATATGCCCTCCAAGGTTTTCGTGGATACAATTGTATATTAGTCAGGAATCTTACGGACCAACTTTCGTCTCTGTTTGTCAATTTAAGAATGTTTATGTATCAATTGCATATCACCCGAGTATACCTAATACTTTTAACAAGAACCATTTTCTAACGTATGGAACCATCGTGGGCAAAAAAACATTCGACAAACATCTTGCGGACCAATTTTTGACACTGCTTCGCTGAAATTGCATATCACCCCAAGAGCACCGATAACTATGATTAGGAATTTGATTAGAAACCATTAGTTAATTTAAATTTATTTTGTTTTATGGTTTACAAGAACCATTCTATTTAGAACTTCGCAGTTTCCGTTTATGAAATGTTTCACATGTGTATGTATCATAATGGTCCGTAGAATAGCAATGGTAGAATTTCACACCTTAAAAAAAGAAAACGTTGTTGAATAACATTATTTCTTTGTAATCATTCTGTACTATTTAGTGCATTTCAAACTATCAACTATATATTATCTTCCAATTCACTTGTTTTTTTTAGCATTCCGACTCAAAGTAATCGGTCAGTCGGTACATTTCAATCGACAGTTCAAACTAAATTAATAATACACTCCGTCATATATATCTCTTTGTAATTTTATGTATTTAGGTTCAAATAAGTGAAAAATACAGAAAAATGTTAGCTCTAAGATACTCTTTCACTAAAGTTTTCGACTGTCAAAGTACGTTAATCCAAGTGGAAACTCTGCATTCGATATCCAAACAGTGATGAAATAGTGAACATATAAAGAAAAGTACGTCGATGTGTTGAGAAGAAATGAAACATTATTTATCATGCTATAGTCGACGGATGAATCGTTTGCAGTGGTGTACTGTAGAATTTAGAAGGAGCGAGGAAATCCAAAGAAAATGTACAAGAAACCGATATAATTGTCGCTTATAATACCTTTAAACAACATATGATTTGTCCGTAGACAATAACTGCTCTGGGATGTTCCAGGGTTGGCCCGTTACCAGGGACAAAAATGAAAAAGTTGTCATTACGGGAGAAATCAGGGGACGTAAGTTTCAAAATCAACAATTTTAGTAATACGAATAGCTTTTAACATTTTTCCCAGCACATGATTTACATTTATTTATCTTTCTGTTTTCATAAACTCTTCGGTCAACCGCCACAGATCTGAGATATTGGCCCCGTTGCAACCCTCTTAATCTCTGACTGGTCTAATATGTGGGACAAATTGCTATTGGGAATGTAACATAGTTAAAAAACATCACGCTCGCCTACATTAACAAAACTAATTTTGTAAAAACAAACTGTTTTTTATCGTTCTATGCTTATATAATCTTTAAGTGTATTCTGTCGAACTTTTACCGAACAATTGTTCCCTCAGAAAGCAGAGCCGGTTATCCAATTGAAAAACATTTCTTTTCCGTTAAAGCACAATATACTCCGTTAAAGAAATGTTTTTCTGTTTTAATGTTTCATTTGATAGTATGTTTAATGTGTAGCTTTGTAATCTGAGTTTAATCTGAGTTGCATGTGTAAATTTAATAAAAATCGGTTTATTTGAAACAAAGTTACAAGACTTAATACCCCACCCTGAACGCGGGTCGAATTTGGGGCGGAGTCCTGTTCACCGAGGTTTAGTCCACAAAACCTATTAGAACCTATTAAACCCACAAAACCTATCGTGCTGTCGCGAGAAATATGCCGAATTCGTAGTGCAATTATACTTTTGGTCATTTTTTTGGTCCTTATGGGTCTACAGTAACCTACAGTAACCATAGTTGAATAACATCTAACACTTTTAATTTTTCTTTACCTTTGTTAAATATTTATATAGTTGTTGATAACTTTTCGAGCGGAATAACGTCAAAAAATAAAAGTTCGAACAAGCTATCTAGTTAACCCCACCTTTAATCTTAAATTATAAATCTTATTGACTTACTTGTTTGATCTTATCTATTACATACTATCATATTTCTAATTAGACTGTGCACCTTGTGACAGAATTCTTAATTGTAATGCAGTTTGTGGTAGAATAGTATATTGCTTTCAATTTACAAGACACATTAGACGATACGATTAGACCAATAATAACACAGTTATCTTACTTTTATTTAATTGTACTTTCGGAAAGATAAACATATTATTATTATTGTTGTTATTATTATTATTTTATGCAAAAGATATACATGTCTTCCATCGGTTCTCTAACTCCCCGCCCCCATTTGTAGAGGCAGAGCAACCGAAAGAACGGAGAGTGCTGGACCAATCAGCACACACCGTGTATTTATCATATAAGTAAATCATTTTAGGTAGCAATGCTGGGCAAATTTTCTCCGAAAATTGAGACAGTTGGGCCTCCGAGCACTTCTTCAACACCAATTACAGTGGATCTAACACGGACGCCGACAATTGTATCTGCAAAAGTAAACTGTCTTTTTAACAAGATAGCTACCACTACAATCGGACCTTATGCATGGTTAGTAGTTATTTTACACCAAAACTATACTTAAACATTCGAAAATAAGAGATTTACAGAAATCAAAATGATCTTAGAGAACCGAATCAACTGGTTATTAGAACACTATTTGCCAAAAACAGTATTTTAACTTGTAATTAAAACTGTAATTTAAACACTCCTTTATTAGTAAATATATAAAAAATGGAAATTTTCAATTACAGTCGGCTGCCAAGGCTTATGCAAGGGTATAATATACAAACTGCAAATTTTATTGGAGCGCGGCCGAGCAATGGCGCGCTCCAATAACATTTGATGTAGTGTACAACAACAAACGCGGACCCGACAATGATGTAATGTAAACCAAATGTAAATAATTTTTCCGAAACATTTAAATTATATTAATGAATATAACTATTTCTCGCCTTTTAAAGTTCCCACTCAGACCTTTACCTTGCTAAAAGTTTGCCCGCCGACCATATAAAATGGCTATATTCACAGTAACTTATACGTTAGGTCTGTGCGATGGGTCTTTCTGCCGAATGGATTACAGAGTAAACTACGTTTGGAGGTGCTGAAGACTTCCAATTATGTATTCAATTGGACATTTAGAATGAATATGGAATTTCAAGATTTCAACTTACAGCCTATTAAAAAGGTTAGCTGATTTTTGTCTACTTCCCCACTTTATATAAGTTGTAGAGATAGAACAACATATAGATTTCCAGCGTTTTGGGCTTCTTTTAAATCGTTCGAAAAACATGAGTGTATCCAGTGGCCGAATCCACGAGCAATCCAGAGAGCTACCTACACATCTCTTTTCTTGACATAAAATGCTAGGGCGGCCAAAACGAACCGGCGGGAACAGTTTGATCTTCCTAGGGGAAGGGTATGAAGCTTCCCGAATGTTCGTGGATACGGCCCAGGGTACTTTTCAGCTATATAAATAGAGGTTGTAGAGGTAGATCAATAGAAAATTTCCAGCGCCCTGTGGCGGTAGAATATAAGCGCCCAGGTGGGTGACCAGGCAGTTTTTGGCTCCCCGAGCAGTTGAGAATTGTTGCCCGGGCTCCCACCCGGGCGTTTCAATACTACGGCCACAGAGAGCCGCGGTGTTATTTAAAGAGAATGAAAATCTTCGGATTAAGAGCCTTTTATTGAAAGTACTTTAATTCAACTTTGAAAAAAGGACCGGCTTTTTCCCTGTTCTGGATGGCAGTGCCAGTGATAATATGGTGGAGAGCGTTCTGGGCTTCTTTGGAATCGTTCGAAAAACATGAGTGTATCCAGTGGCGGTATCCACGAACAATTCGGAGAGCTCCCTCCCTTCTTTGACTCTAACAGGGAAAGATAGGCGGCCAAAACGAACTCGTGAGGAACCCTTTGATCTTCCCAGGGGAAGGGTATGAAGCTCCCGGAATGTTCGTAGATTCGGCCCAGGGTTCTTTTCAACTATATAAATTTAATATAATACGTACTTTTCTGAATCCGACTGCATTTGTTCAAACCATAAATAAAACATTCAATATATATACTGTACGATTTTTATCTTCCAGAGTTTTGTTATCAACGACACGCATTTGATGCAAATTTATGAATTCAACGAAGTCGGCGAGGTTAGTATATTGTTTAATAATATTAACGTTTATTTCTCCGAAAGTACAATTAAAGACAGAAAATGATCACTTATATTATTTTCTAATTGATAAAATAACATATATCAATCTAGAGTAAAAACTATATTACTATTATCTAATGGTCATAATGACTCAAAAAATTAGAAAGATCATTCACAACTAATCAAAGACGAAGCTTATTTTTGTTTGATTAACGAAAAGTTGTAATAGAGCTAGGGTTGTTAGCGAAAAATCCTAGGGAGTAGCGGTCTCATATAAATATAAATGAAAACCAGTAAAATGAGCCTTATTTAAAAAGAACCTTCTGTTCTTATATGAACGTATAAATGAGAATTAGGCCTTCGAAGTGAATCTTAGCCAATAAACAACAATCAAACAATACAAATATCAATCAATAATATCTTTATTAAATAATAAAATGACTTATATAGTCTAAACGGTCGATAATAATCTATATTAATCAAAGATATGAACCAAACGGCTCAGACACATCCACGTGGGTGAAGAAAGTATCAATGGGGCACGAGAGTACGAATAGCGCGCACACCTTCGCTATATTAAACACTCGCCACTGCTCGCCGCGCCCTAAGGCAACGGGACAGAGCAATTTCAAATGAAGAAATGTTGCGGCTCAATTCCTGGATTATTTTATTAAGGAGTTCGTGTTAATTTATATATCATTCGAAAGGCCATATCTCAATCTGTGCGCTTGAGTTTTTTCGAATGATTTGGTTCAAGCATTCTAGAGAAAATTGGACTTTAATTTTAAAATGAGAGCTCAGTCCTTTAACCCAACTGTCTCTGTTGGCGAGCCGTGTCGCTTGCATTAGGATATATTGCGCTGCTGGAAATTCAGCTTTTGCACTAGAGCTGATCAAATTTTAATTTCCAATCATTTTATGTATATTTACACTGTCTAATCCTGCGTGTAATATGTGAAATAATTGTTTTTAGCCGGACTTCTCCAGAATGCGATGCAATTCTGCGGTGATCATGCAATGGTTTGCCACTAGAATAAACTATTTTTGGTGAGTTACATTGTTTTTACTGACGACACTCTGTTTTTTGGCGGCGGGGGCTAGTAGCGTTGTCTTACATAGGTTAGAGATTGATTGTTCAAACCTCACGTACGATTAATGAAGAGCTTTCTTCAATAAAGCATATGCAAGCTCACCATTTTCGAGCCAAACGAGTTACCAAAAGTAGAACAAACTACAAAATAGCATATACGGTGGAGATTTAAAAGCGTAAAAGAAGCGATCGCTTGGTATCATCTTCTAGTATTAATGTATAGTCAGATTCAAAAGTAATAACGCCGTGTATACTGCGTACTTCGTTATTTATTACACTGCTCCTGCTGATATTCTACGCATGAGCAGATTGCAAATTTGCTTTCGCACTGCCTTACTTAGATAAAATATTGCAACACTACCAAAAATTAACACGGCCGTATTACTTTTGAATTCGACTATAAAACATCGAATCTTAAATGTTTAGGGAAAACTTCGCTACTGAAATCGAACTAGAAGATCCAAAGCGAACTCACGATTTTATCTTAATTGCCAGTAAAACAAAAGCAGAAACCGAGCACTTTTCTGTGCCAGCGGGAACCGAAAGGGCATTTTATGTCCATCTCAGCGTAAGTCAGTATAGTAATATTGTACATCGTAAAAAACAGTTTTGCTACGGATTGTGGTTATAAACGGGGGAGCAGGTATTCCGGTATCTTGAAACCATTTTTATTAAACAAGTTAATTGCACTTGCAACAATCTATAGCTAACTAAACTTCTTAATAACAATTTGGAAACAAAAACTCATCTTCCACTTTAATTTATTAGAATCTTGGACCAAGAAAGCGTTATAGTATTTTACGGAGATGCTAGATAAGTAAAGTAAAAGTAAAGTATCATCTATTTTTCAGTATCTCCGAGCCTATAGTGGTTATTTTCAAAAGCTGCTGGTCCCAGAATCACCACATTTACTTACTAATGTGGATCCAAACATCTTATCAGTACTATTATCCATCATATACCCGAATATGGCTGATTCACTAAACGGTTTGTTTGTTAGTGGTCGCAATATGATGGGCCGTTCAAGACACGGCTCGAGCTGGGAAAAGGCCGGCCGGGCGGGCCCGGGCCGGCCCTAGTTATTGTATATGTTTTTCAGCCCTGGTGCTGGCCGGCCCGTAAAATTTCCAGCCCTGGGCCTTACAAGACCGAAAGTAAAAAAACATAATTTAGTCAGAAACATAGTGTGAGATTCTACCCAGAGAGAGCCAGTCGAGAAATATTCAAAAAACATAGTTCTCTGGAAGTAAAGAACGATTTAAGAATCCTTCACTGACTGGTTTTCCGAACATTCTAATCATATTTTGTGAAACAACGATATTTTTCGGATTAGAAATGTTTTGCATATTTAGAAAATTGAATATGGTGGAGGATATGGCAATGTTTTCGTAATGTTATTTTAGAAAAAAATGTTGTTCACGTGATAAAGTTAGCAAAACAGTTGGAGATGTACAACGTGGTAAATGCCATTGCCGAGGAGTTACGCGATTCCCGTAGGTGGTTAATTTAAGTTTAGTTTTGATGATACCGATTTTTAGGCAAGATTAATAAGTTTGCCTAAATCTAATTTCTGGTCCAATATAATTGGTTAACATACCTTCCAGGCGGTTGTACAATTATTGAGCGCCGAACACTGGGCGCTGGAATATTGAGCGCCGAGAAAAAAATGCAAAAACATTGAAATAATGAGGAAATTTTGAGACTAATGGGTAGCTCTTAACCCCGCGCAAGGGCCCTCCTCCTCTAGGGGAGGGGCGTTACTGTGGGAAATTCGTCACATCCACACTGGCCAGGTATTCTCTGGCGCTCAATGTTCTCCGCGCGCAATATTCGAGCGGTTCCTGTGCTAAATGCTTTAACGACCAATCTTCCGGCGTTCCATGTTACCCAATATTCCAGGCAGATATCCGAATATTTCAATAATTCATCGTCTACGCATTGGCGATTCCTTTCGACATCGCAATCTTATAGTAAGTGAAAAGTAAAACTACGCATTTTATTGTAGTAAAAAAAGTTTTCTTCTCGTCATTGATGGAAACCAGAGATCGGAATTTCAAAGACCGGACCTAGCAGAGTCCGACATTTTGGAAAATTAGCTGGTTTAAGTGCATTTTTAAGCAAACTTTTTTTCAATATTCAAAAATTGATGAACGCAAATCTGAATTTGGAAGTGTAATGGTATGATATCGAAGATTCACACAACACCATAATAGGATAGAGGTCTTGGCCAATGTCCAAAGATGAAAATATAATGCAAAGCAGATGTGGGAACGGCCCTTCCCAGTCCGGCCTTGGCACAATTTCTAAGAGTGGGCTTTTGGCACGGCACGGGCACTCTGCAGAAAAATCTTCTACATCTTGAGGAACAATGTGAAGAATAGTTAATAAATTGGCAAAATAGGTATTAAAGTGACACTGTATAGATTAATTCTATGTGAAGCAAGCACTCGGATAAAAAATTGCCACAAAAAATATCTTCTCACAATCAGTCCATATAAGATTCTTGGAAATTTGGACCGGAACCGGGCTGGCCCGATAAATCCTCACAACTGTTTCAAAGTACCGTCAATAGTTCTAATCACACATTGGAATAATATCACTTTTAGATTTCATGTTTACAATTGTTATATATACTGCCTAAAGATTTGATTCGCTCTCTTGTTTATAAAGAAATGCATCATATGAGGAGTATGTCGCAAGAAATAATGAGCGAACTCCTGTTAGCTGTTACAAGCAACTATATATATATGGGAGAACAGTTCTTGAAAATGTAAGTATTGATTTGTCAAATAATTTAGTGCCTGGTTGCGCCATCTACAAACACAGTGTTTTGAAACGGTTTTCTGTTTTTCAACGCCGAATCACGTATGTTCGGTTCATTCTCTACCTCAGAAATAAACATTTATTTTTTCGAGAAATAATAAAACTTTTCTTTCGTGTAGCTACAGTCAGCGCCGAGAGTAATAATTGCGTATTTATGGGATTTTTAACACCGCACCTACAGTAAATTTCACGCGCATACTTGCAAAATACAATATTGAACGGACATTAGCCGCCAGATACTGGCGCCGTGCTCGCAAAAGGGGCTCAGACGAGCGTTGAATTCTTTACACTCCATCATTACACTTGGCGCTGACTATAACTATTGTAACTTTCCCAACGAGAACCCGCCAAACTCTCTAGATATCTACCGAACCTACCATATTTGGATATATCTTTAATAATACCTGTATTTCAGCAAACATCTTGACTACTACCAAATCGTACCAGAGAGTGAATGCGACAAAGTGCTCATTATTGCTGGCGAAGAAATTTCGGTCAATTCAGTGGTGAGTAGGCCTAAATTTCTGGCTAAATTTTGTGAGATATTTAGATTCTTCAGTTTTGTTTTGAGCCATTGGTTTCCTTTATTAGTGAGCTGGGTTTTCCGCACAGTATTCTGGCGATAGGAGGTGTTCAATTGAAATCAATGTACTTTTGAAAGAAAGCTTCCATTCCATCAAACTTCTATTCATTTTTGTAAAACACCGTTTCTCTCGAGGAAACCGAGCTCTGCCAGAGACAATACAGCATTCGAATCCTAATTATTAATGCCGTGTTGAAAGCATTTTCAGAATCGATAAATTAAATAGTATAGTTCCTAACAAAAATATATGCAGTGAGCGGTGTTGTCCAAGTTTTCAAAAATCGTTCGTTCTGTGGAAAAATTAAACTTCCACTAAATGGTTCGATGCGCAATTTTTTGTTTGTTGTCAGAAAAATATTACTGTACTAGTTTTATTCTGCATCATTCCCAGAAAAAGACAAATAGGCAATTGCGGAAGCCTGTGTATAACACCGCGCTCCGCGGTCTTTTGTTTATTATAGACTATAATCCCTCTGTTTCAGGTTTTGGCTACGTGGTCGGAAGTCTTCGATGAGCTCTTCTTCAACAATCCGTTTACAAAACATTCCGAAAGATTTCCTTTTGACAATGTTGCCCCTGGAGATTTTCGAATCATTCTACGCTTGATACAGTCTAAAAATATACTAATATTGACAGGTGAGAAAAGTATATTTTGGTTGTATACTTTAAAAAAGAAAAAGCAAAAGATTGAAAAGAAAAACATACTTTTAAAATATATCGGATCTTTGGATTTGAAACTGGAAAACTTTCAACATACTGTGGAAAGCGGTCCATCTTAACAATACTATCTAGAATGCATTTCAAATATCAATCAATTGAATCAATATTTATTAAGACTTGAGATTTTTTACTGAATTATAGTCTAATTCAAGATGAATAATGGAGTGTTACTTGCGTATTTTAAGGAAATCTTGAGTATATTTTCGGTTGTCGAATACTTTCAGAGCCATTTTCCACGAGATTCTTTTTCAACACTCTATTATTACTCTCGAATCAGCCTATAGCAATTTTTTCAACTTCCTCTTAACGTTTCTTGAAAAAAGAAGTGAATTTCACCCACATTTCATCAAAGCCCATTGAATATGCTGCCGTCGTTCACCTAACACTAGTATTTTGTTATTTTATAATGTTTATAATATTTTCAGAAGACACAGTCGTTTCCGTATTGGAAGCAGCCCATTACTTGAAAATGCCGTCGATTATTGCCATGTGCTGTTCCTTCATTACCAATTATGGTGGGTCCCATGTAGTATGGAGTCTTTTATATATTCCCTCAATGCGCCTACTACTATTTATTCCGTATATCAATGTATATCACATGACGGGTGTTCTTGTTTTATTTCTATGCTTCGGGCAGCTAGAAGTAGCTTTGCGGGAATCATAACAGAACATTCAAGCATACTACCTCGGTTGCTCAATCCTGTTTGGGACGGGGGAGGGATCTACTACAACTAATATCAATTAATTACACAAAGGGGCTGAAAAGATTTGAGGTCAAGGTGGAACTGTTACTTTAGAAGTGATATCAACTTCGTATAAATTTTCAGTTATTGTTGACGGACAAATCGCTTGCAGTTGAAGGTCTATTTATTATAATTCGAGCGCACAATTATATCGGTTCCTTGTATATTTTCTTTGGATTTCCGCACTCCTTCAAATTCTACCGTACACCCCTACAAACGATTCATCCGTCGACTATAAACGCGTTTGCTTCAGTTGTCCAGCAACTGAAGAAATAAACGCTACTTGTTAAAAGATATTCAGCGCAGATAAACATATTTTGCATAATATTGTTTCTAGGACATGACATACTTTCCAATGCATTGAAAGCTATACAATTGGGAGAACGTGTAAACAGTGGGAATCTGATTGTAAGTTCGATGGCCGAATCCACGAGTATCCACGACACCCACCCTTCCCTACTCATCCCCGGGAAAGGCCAAACCGTTCCACGCCGGTTTATTTTGGGCGTCCTTGCCTTTCCTGTCAGGGTCAGAGAAAGGTAGGGAGCTCTCCGAATAGTTCGTGAATACGAACAAAGTTGTGAATTTATTACCTAACTTTTGAGAAGATTGCTCAGAAATCAAAAGTCTAATGTATATTTTAAAACATATTGTGTTGATTTGCTGCTATTTCGGTATACTAGTATTTCGCTTATTTTAATATAGATATTCCGGTCGGAAACATTTGTATTTCGTAGTTACGGATTCCCGACTAGTCTGAATCTTCTCAACTCAGGTTGGCTTTTTAACAAACGAACAAAACAGGTCGAAAGAGTGTCAAAAATTGCGGTTTTCAGTGCTTGCTGAAGGCTTCCCGTATTTGAGCAGCGGAACTTTAAAAACTTGATCAATGTTACTTTTGCACCACCAGGTGTGCAAAAAGTACATAATTATAGTCAACGCCGAGAGTAGAAATGAAGTGTCACTAGCGTATTTTTAGGATTTTCAACACCGCACCTGCAGGCAATTTGCACGCGAGTATTCGCAAAGTACAATATTGATCGAAGTGTAGCCTCGAAATGCTGGCACGGGACTCGCGACAAGGGCTCAGACGTGTCCTTTTTCTTAACACTTCATCTTTACTCTTGGCGCTGACTATTCCACAGTAAAAACTATCAACTAAAATGAGTACATGACTATTCAATTTCCGAAAGGACTGTTCCCGAATCGATAAATTGTATAGGTTTTCATGAATAATTTTTAAATTCTCAAATAATTCCCTTGTTATGTGTTTCTTACTACTTTCACTACAAAATAATAGAAACGATCATAAAAACCTATAAAATTGATTGACGGTTCTGGAAAGGGATAGCTCCAGAAAATATAATTTTTTTCCAGGAAATCGCCCTAAATAAAATGGAGCGTATTATTGACAAACAAACCCTTGTCAAGAATAATCTACAGACCATATCTACTCTGTCCGAAACAACAAAGAATAACATGTTTATAGCGATTGCTGCTAGACATGCTACTACATAATATATGGAACAAAATAGTTAGACAAGAAAGTAATTAATCTCAATTAAATAATGTTTAAATTGTATTATTATGAAAACTCTGATTTAAATATATGTATTTTACTCATTTTAAATGTTTCCAATGGGATTGAGGCGGTAGAACGGTTTTACAATCAATCCGAAATCCACCAAATGCATTATTCAAAGCTCTATAAATTAACACCGATTTACAATCTAAAGTTTTATTAGATTTGAATTTCTAATAATCGTGCGTTTATCATCGGCCGTTGCCCAGTCATTGAGGGCACGATATTTGTTGTAATTGTTATTTGTTCGCCATATTCATGTCAAAAAATTATTCGCAAAAATGTAAATAACTAATAAACATAGAATTTTATATTATTAAATTATGGGCCTACAAATTTGGGGTTACAGTAGTCCTAGTGCGCCAAGACCCATCCCCCCGGTACACCTAGGCGGAGGTCGGCAGTCTTTTGAAATTGTAATAACTATAAGAAAATGCGGCTTCCATATTTCAATCCTGAATGGCTAGCTCTAATGATTTAATCAGTGAAATCAAGGTGCAAATTTTGATTGTGATGTGTCTTTATAGTAATCAGGAACTGCAAAGATATGTCTTGGTTAATTGAAATGTTTCCTAACTGAATGAAAGCATATTACGGGGCTTATCTCAAGGTTATTTGCAGGTACAGGAGCCATAAATACTAAATGAATATTAAATAATTGCTAATTGTTTTTAATAAAAAATAACGGTGGTCAACTATTATATATCCAAAGTGATGATTTTGAACTGATCTGTTACCAGTACAGCAACGTATCAACAACGAACATGCTGCACTACGTTTACACATGATGACAAATCAACTTCCTCATAACCTCATAAATTATTTTCCTCATAACTTGCTTCGAAATAAATAGTTTTGCATTCTTAAAAGTCAGAAATGTGAAGTACGATTGACTGCATCTTATGAAGTAAAAAGATAAATTTCTAATAACTTTAATGATATTTGCGGGAAAGTTGTTTGTTACGATAAAATCATTCCAAATTCTATTCTACCAAGTCTTTATAAGCTATAAATAACTTTAGGTAGAGCAAAGAGCTCAAGTTTTAATGTTTTTATCTGCAAAAAACCGATTCCGCTATTTCATTACAGTATTGGTGAAAACCCTGCAACAAGTTCCTTTAAAAGACAAAAGTTCGTTTGAATTACAGTATACCATTTACAATGCCGATGGGAATATGACCCGACGCTACCGTTTCTCTCTTTAAATTGGAACTACATATTTTAAATATATATATTTTACCCGCGTGATTAGATACATAAAGTGTAATAAAATTATAAAAGTTATAAATTACGTTATTTTGCATTCTGTTAAAGCATTTCTTCTGCATATAATTTATGTATATCAGAAGAATTATTAACATCATATTAGCAAACTAACGGAATATTTTACCGCAATCGATGATTAGTGCTTAATAATAATAATTATTCTTATAATTTATTCATACTCAAGATTTTGTCTATCTGATTGTTGATGCTTTCTTTCCAAGTTCTTTGTCCACTTCTTGCCGTTTGCACCAAACTTCTTCTACCTGTTCCTTGTGAATGATACTTATATCTTCTCTTTAGTCTTCCCGTTAGTGATTATATCCAAGATTTCCCTTAATGCTGCACTTGGTAGGGGGCTACCACTTATCAGAACTGGCAAAACAGAACTATTTTGTACTGAAATTATTGTAATCAGCTCCAAAATGGTTCTGTTTTCGCCAGTCACGACTCGCCGCGCCCAAACGCCTCGAAGCCGAGCAAAATCTGATATCGAAAATTCGGTGCACGGTTCCTTTGGTACCATTCTATAGTTCGTTGTTTAGGGAAATGAGTTTTTGAGAAAAACTAGTTCACTAGTTTCAGACAAAAATTAAGTTTTGTTTTTATTAAGAGGTCCCCATGGCCGTTGGCGAGCCGTGCAATTTGGATGTCTGGTAGTCCCATTAGGTTTGGTAAATCAGTTCATCTATTGATTTCCAAACCTAAACAGTGTTATTTCCTTTTTTCTTACATATGTATAATAATACACATATGTAACTATATCATCACTTATTATATCTCAAAACAAGTTTTTATGGTCACTAATTTTTGCAGCTATAATTAGAGGTGCATTCATAATTAATTCCTTTAGATATAAATGTCCAAAACAAACCCGCTGCTAGAAATTGAAACCGTCGTAGAGCCCGGTCCCTCAACACCAACGATGCAAATATACCAAGAAGTTCCCGCCAATTATGCAAACATGATCGAGGTAGTTTCTTCTTTGTGCAATTGTATTAATACGCAAGTATCTCATAGCAAATTTTTATAGTCATTTTACAAGTTTAATATAGTCGGCGGACAAACTATATTCAAGTTAAAGGTCAGAGTTCTCAATTTAAAACGCCCAAAATAGTTATATAGGCTAACAAAAATTATTTTTTCAAAAACAATAAGTTAGATGTGTTGTTGTGCATCACTTCATTGAGTAGTCTGCGTTCTCGCGCGCCATTGCTCGGCCGCGCCCCAATAAAATTTGCAGTTCGTACCATTTACCCCTTGCGTAAGCCTTGGCCGCCGTCTATAACTACATTACATACCATTGGCTGTTTGAAAGTATTATGTTTTGAGGATTGCTCATAATACATTACTTTAGATTGAAATGCCCGAAGCAAGGCCGTCGCCAGAAATGCCCGTTCTCGAGCCCGCACCATCAACATCATCGATCCCAATATACGAGGAAGTGCAGACCAATTATCCAAAACTGAACAAGGTTATTTGCTTTTTGTACAATTGTATTAAAACGGTATCATTCTCTATTAAACCAAATTTTATGGTTATAGTCGATTCGTTAGCAGAGGTGTACGGTAGAATTTAGAAGGAGAGCGGAAATGCAAAGAAAATATGTGAGGAACCGATATAATTGTGCGCTCGCATTAAAATAAATAGACCTTCAGCTGCAAGCGATTTGTTAGTTGACTATATATTCGTTAGTTAGTTGAATAATAATTACTAGTATATTACATATACTAGTAATTATTATTCTTAGTTTTTGTATCTGTAAACAAGTTTTTATGGTTTTCTCTCAAATTATTGAAATTATAATTTGATGATCACTCATAATGCCTTTTTTAGACAGATATGTCCGAAACAAAGCCGCCGCCAGAAATTGAAACCGTCCTACAGCCCGGTCCCTCGACATCATTGATGGAAATAGACCAAGAAGTCCCAGTCTCACTGGATGACCTTGATTGTCTTACGGATCTTGTACACTCAGAAATAAAGAAGCCCATTTATTCCGGAGATCTTACAACGGTATCTGGGCTTAAAACAAATTGTCCTATTGGCAAAGCTGTTTCAACCGATATCGGACCTTATACATGGTAGGTTAACAAAGGTTCTTCTGAGTTTTTGCAAATAATTTACAGTTAACCTGATTAGTCAATATTATCTCACAATTATTGATATACTGTCATTCGAACATTACTTCAAGTAGAGTCCATAACAAAAAAAAGACTGCAGTGAGAGGTGTTGTTTAAGTTTTGAAAATCGCTCGTTCTGTGGCAAAATTAAACTTCCATTATATAATTTGATGCGCAATTTTTTGTTTGTTGTGAGAAACATATTATTGTGCTAGTTTTATTTTGTATCATGTCCAGAAAAGACAAATACGCAATTGCAGAAGCATATGTACACTACCGCGCTCTGAGGTCTTTTGTTTGTTATAGACTATATATCTCTTGTACTCTTGCAATGAACAGGAAAAGTCTTTTTCCAGAAACTGGACTACGCCGTGTCGGCCTTACCGGCTGCGCAGTGTTGCAAATTGTGGTTGCAAAAAAAGTGAATTGGGCAACATACCCTTTTTGAAGGCAAACTTTTACAACATTGCCCATCGACTAAGGCGGAACTATGTAGTTTAGATTTTGACATAGACTATAGTTTAGGCAACCTGTTTGATCATTACAATAATTTCGAAGCTTCTGACACTCTAATCAATCTATCTATTTATCAGGAACGTGTTGTGGAATCTCAGTACACACTCAAGCGACGCTCCCAGAGATGCATCACCATTCCTAATCGTTACAGTGCTGAAATGTTCGGATTACATATTTGGCTGGAAATTTCAAATGATACTTGAATTTCAGGACTCTAACCACAAGCCAATCAAAAAGGTTTGTAATCTCTTGATTAGATGGTTTGATTCGAAGGGACAACATTCTTTCAGCTCTTTTTTATTTGTACGTATTTATTACATAAATTAACAATAAGTTGGAATCCGGGGTTTTATAGGAATGAGATTGTTTGAAACGATTTTTTTGTTCCAAGAATCCCGACATCACATGTGTTGTGAGCAGCAATGATTTAAGAGAACAAACTCTAGGATGTGCAGAATTCTGTAAGCAAAAAAGCAATAAGGGTGCGGTAGAACTTTTTCTGCTGGGATTGGAAACAACGACCTCTACCTGTGAGGGAAATCAGACCTTCTAATCCCGAGGTCACTGCATCCCCACAAGAAAAACTTTTCTAAACACCTGGGTTGGTTCGCAGCGCAGTATTCTGCAGAAAGGCGGTGTTTAAACTATGCTTTATCATAGTCTAATGTCTAGCACGGTGGTTCTATTATATTCCCAACAAGATATACTTAAAAGATTCTTTTACCATATATTTATATAACTAATACAATACACTATTACAACTTAAAGCTCCCTTTCGGATAGTTCTGTTACTATCTATATTATTACTGCTAATTGCCATCTATCACTCGGTCTAACCAAAGACTGCCGCGGTATCCCTTCGGCAGTCGCTCCGCCCCGTCCGCTTAGTCATAGTAACGGTTTAGTTGCGACAGGCGGCTTTAGAGTAATTTGAATGTACTTTTGAAGAAAATCCAATTATTCCAATATATCTTTCCGATCGAAGAATAAAACTATTTTCATTTCATTTTTATATAACACCGCCGCTTCCGCGGAAACCGCTCCGGACACCTAGCGCTTGCAATATATTTGTGTTGACACAAATATATTCTTCATGTATGTCTTACAGACTTTCGACATTAATGAAACACATAAAAGTCAGGATTGGACGTTCTTTTCATCTGAAGATGTAAGTTAGTTTTGTATTTTTATTTTATCATCACATTATATGTTGTATTCAAAAAGCTGATCCTGAGGATTGAATAGTGAACTTCATTTTGATAGGGCAGGCCCGCTCAACTTCCGAGATGTTTGATCCATTTTTGCCCTTTTTTGATGTCGAAGACCTCTTTTTGATCGAATAAATGTAAAAGTAAATGTTGTTAAACCACTTTTCCAGGGCATTAAGTTAAAACGAAAAAAACCTTAATTATTTCAGGCAGACTATTCCAAAATCCGCTTTGATTATCCCGTAAACGTTCAATGGATTGCTACTAGGACAGAATATATTTGGTAGGTGGGTTCTGTAGTATTTACGTGCTGCAATTGATTATTTTTTTGCCAAAATATAGAGACCCAAAAAACAGCGTCAAAACTGTTCGCACGTTTTTGAGTTTTATACAGAAAACTGATGGAATTACGATTAAACTAAGTGTGTATTTAACTAACGATCACACGCTGTCGAATCCGAGTCTAGTTTTCGAGAGTTATAAAATAAGTTATATATAATCTAAAGGATAACAGATTTATCCAAAATAGCCGTTTTGTTGGCAAATTTCCATTTCGAAATTGACCGAACAAGTATTATGAAATTACAGTTCAATGTTTTAAAGTTTGTTTTTTAATTTTGCGAAACACGAGATCACAGATGTTTGGAGCGAAGAAGTGAGACGCGGGAGAGTTCATCACAAATTTAAAGGAGCCTAATAAAACTGAACATTTACTAATTTACACTTTTTTTAGGTTGCCTAGAGCCACCGAAGTTAATCTGGAAGATCCTAATCGAGTTCATGATTTTGTTATTTTGGCTGGCAAGAAGCAACGTAAAGATGGTAATGTTATTGCGCTGGGTGATGAGAAAACATTTTATG
>JAQGAV010000927.1:0-25350 GCA_034691345.1 Phasmarhabditis papillosa | reverse complement strand
AAATGAATGAAAGCGGTGTTGAAAATCAAAAAAATACGCAGCATACACGGCCTTATTACTTTTGAATCTGACTATATGTATACATATAAAGAACTATGTCTGAACTCTATTCGAAAGTCCCTCGCTCCGGATTCTTTGTAGCTCAACTTCCTTCAAAAACAAGCAATAACATCAAACACATAAACATAAAAAGTGCTAAGAAATAGATAAAATCACACTTTCTATAGAAGAAAAAGTAAATATGACAGTCAAACTATGAAACCAATGGTAAACATTCGATATTTTGAATGAACAGAACACAATAATATGAAATCCGGACAGAGTTTAAATTTAACATAACAATATTAATAAAGAGAAGGTTGAAGATGTTTTTGATAGGGTATTCACCGGTGCAAAAAGTTGTTCAAAATAATTACTTATTGTTGGGAGAATTTAGGTTGGAAGTCTTGGTCAGAACCAACTGAATTAGGCTTTGTAAAGGGACTTATCCGGGCCAGACCGAATTTTGAAATCCATCTCTTACAGCCAAACTAAGATTTACAAAGACCAAGTGAATATAATAACCGAACAGCTTCAATTCCTGTTAAACACTAGATTCTTTCAACTTTCCGCGCCAATCTTTTCCGCCTTGAATAACAGTTATGTTTGCAGTCTTTCTGTCGCATTGCTACACATAAGTTATAAGTTGGCAAACATAAGAAAACGTAGCTGAACAATGTGGAAAAACGAGAAGCGACATAGAGCAAATAGTACCCAGCTGGAAAGATTCAGGGCAATAGTTTTGGAGCAGAAGGAAAGCCATCACATCGCATTTACCTGGGCAACTTAAAATTGTTGCCTAAGTTCCAGTTTATTCTGATGTGTTTTGTTGTATCTTGGAAGGATTTGAAAGAACCTGCAAACGTTCCAACCCTTCCGTCAAGCACCCTTTTTTCCGGTTCTCATCATTTGGAAACTCCGTTCTGTTTAATATTTTTCCATCGGAAATCAGCTGATACCTTTTTACAACACTGACTTTACAACAGTTCAACATACCTGCTTACAAGCTTTGTCGCGCCCCATTAATAACCATTTTTTCTCTTCAAACCCCCCCCCCCCCACTGGTAAGCCGACCTTTGTGGTTCGGAGTTTGACAAAAGAAGAAGGACACAATTGTGTTTTGTTTTGTCTCGCTCTAGGGTCGCGGTCTTTGGCAGATTCCTGTTTAGGCAGGGCAAGTTGATGGCAACAAGCCAGCCCCGCGATGGCAAATAAATGGTCAACAGATGGTTATGGAGATCAATATCTAACAGGAAACGGACTAATATAGTCCATTTCAAGAATAAAGAGGCGTGTCAAAAAATCTACTTTCGTATGAGCCTATTTTGACAGCAGAAAGCGAGCAATCCGCGGAAGGTTTACAGCCAACCTTGCAGTTGCCGGAACCTTGCGTGAACTTTGCCGGCAGGTGCGCAGGAGAAATGCGAAAATATGCGCAGAGATCACGGCCTCTATACTCTTGGAGAAGACTATACCAATGCTTCTACCTACAGGACATGTGTATGTGAATCCCCCAGAGAGATAAAGTGTATTCTGAATCCGTAATTGACTTGGATACTTTTAGTGTATTAGTTAGAGCTCGTAAAGAATAGAACATTCACCAAAGGTTGTAAATTAAAAACGCTGGATATGCAGCTATTTTCTGATGGGTTTTGAGCCAAAAACACGAGTAATAGAATTTCGTTTCGCCTTTCGTTTAGACTTGATGCTTGATTTGAGTTCGCGACTAGCATAAGTTATATGTTTATTTAGTCCTCTGCTTTTTGTATTCCGCTTATTGATAAACCAGACACGAGCAGTCAGCCGACTGCAGTCTGTCTGTCATATTAGCGATGCGGCGGCGGAAAAATCAGCTGATCACGTGCCGGCGAATTGCCATTAGTCCGCCAGCAGTTTGCCAATGGCAGAAGATAACCTTGCCAGACAAAGAGAAGAACATTTAAAATAAAAAGGGACTATTACAAAATAACAGGTGATCTTAGAAAGGGACAAGGACAAGCGCAGATGCAAAACGGTTTCAGCCATCTGCAGATATAGGGATGTGGGGTTGCGGATATGGGGAACTAGACTGGAAAGTAGAGCTATGTGATAGGAATAGAATAATTATACAAAATAAGTAACTATGAAAACGTTAAATATAAAATCCTGGGAAAATTTAGCAACAGAGCATGGAATACACCTAATATATATTCGTTATAACTGTTTTACAATATGAACTTTAGACACTTATGGTGTTGAACTTAAAATCTAAACAAATTTTGCTGGTCTCTCGGATTGCTTCGGTTGAATTAGAGCACATTGCAGATTTCGAATAAAGTGTATATATATTACACTGGAATTGAAGTCGCAGCTAGAGCAGCGGTTGTTGATCGAAGAACAACACAAAAGTGAAGAGCGCTACGAGAGTGCAAGCTAATAACCACCTTCAGCATGAACACTTTCGTATAACTTAATTCTAACACTGTTTCTTCTCAGATAGTTTCCCTAATAACAGGGGGTTTGGAATGATGTGTGATACTTATTTATGGTATGCATTGCAAGTCTACCCGAAATGACGAAGACGAATGAAAAATGTGCCCTGATCTAACAATCGTAGTTAAAATACACCAAGTGTTGCATGGCTGTGACCGAACTATGCTCCTTCAGAAAGTGAGATATGCCAAAAAGGAGTTTACTACCTCAGCTCTAGTAAAACGGAAATCATCTAAAGTAATGGTGTACAGTAGATGATGTAAATAACATGTAATGATTACAGTTGATAATAAGAAACGACAACAGACTGGTTGTTGCCATTGTGGTTTTAGTCAGTTTCTACTAGTGCCAGTGTCAGCTGAATGCAAGAGTCAGACCCCAGACGACTCAGTCACCTCGAGAGGCAAAATCAGCCAGACACAGAGCGGAGGTTTATATTCCCACTGCTGTAGAGTGCACGAGGGAAATGAAAACTCGCAAAATTGCGCACTAAAACATCGACCCAACACAACCAATGCATATAAACGGAAACATAGATTCATTTAGAACGAAAACAAAAAACGAGCAATAACAATCCATACGGAAAACAAACACCAACAACATTTTACCGATAATCATATGAAAACAATAACAATTTGCCATAGAGGGGCTAAAATATCTAAGAATAACAACAACAGGGTGAATAGGAATAATGGCGAGATAAATCGCAACCATTGACGAAGATTCTTTCCTAATTCTTTTTTGTCTTCATACGGTGAGCAACACGGTTCTTTATGAATTCGGCATCCTCAGGGCTGGAAAATTATATTATGAGATCAGAAATAATAAGATATTGTTAGCAAAGGTAGCTTAAATTAGCACAAGTATAACATACCCTCTGCGAGCGTTCTTAACTGCTTGTCTTGAAACATTCGTCAAAGCAGATGTGAAAGACTTCTTACCACCGGTAGGAGCAGCCAACTTCCTCTTGAACACTTTTCCAGACTGAAAAAAAAGATTAAACAGGAATACAATATATTTTGGTACTCGTATATTGGTATCTTTATACTAGACTAAAAACGTTTGGTTGCGTACGAATTATTCGTTTTATTCGTACTCAGAAACTAAATGTTACGAACTCCGGTAGGCCAAATGAGAAAAACACACCTGAATGGCTGGCAGATCATTGAGAGAAGAATTTGAAGCTTTCTTGGCGGCTTTAGCTTTAGTAGGCTGAAAGGAAATATATGGAAACTATACACAAAATACACGTACTTTACGCTCGTGCTCAACAACAGCACGGATACGCATGTGCTTTCCTCTTCTCTTACGTTTCGCCTCACGGACCAAAAAGGCAGCTTCGCGCTCATTATTAATCTCTTCTGGCTGAAACGTGAATTATATAAAAAAATTAGTGAAACAATACCGTCTTTGCATCCTGCACCTTTTTCTTCTCCAATTCACGGGCAGCCTTCTTTTCAGCTCGTTTCCTATCCTTGTCTGAATATTATACGTAAGAAATCTCTATATATAGGTGTGGTACCTCCTAGAGTTTCCTTTTTGAACCATACTCGACCTTCTCTATCATCGGTTTCACCATCAAGTCGCCGTTCTCCCTTCTTCATCATCTCCTCTGATATTCTAAGCTCTCTTTCTTGTTCCTCATCTTCTTGAATCTGAATACTAATATTTGAAAAGGAATTTGCCTAATTTGTTGAACCTTTCTGATTGTTTCTTCAATGGAGTCTATTCTTTGACGGTAAGCCTCTACTACTTCTGAAGAAAAAATATTTTTAAAAAGAATCGAAATCATTACCTGGAGCAACATTTCTCTGTTTATGAGCCTTGTTGATATTGGCGCTAACAATTTCTTTCAAGAGTTTCCTGTCTAACTCGCCAACTAGGGAAATGGACCTGAAACAAAGATTATATAATACGAATACTCTAGTGAGTTTACCGTCCAGTTTTTCCAGCTCTGGCAGTTCTACCGACTCTGTGAATATACTGCTTCATAGTTTTTGGCATGTGCATATTGATGACAGTCTGTACACCTTCAATATCCAAACCTCTGGATGCCAAATCAGTCGACACAAGAACGTCAATCTAAAACTTGTTAATAAATGCGAACAAAAAAATTAAGTACCTCTCTCTTCTTGAATTTTGATAATGCTTCAATACGCTGTGCTTGCGTGAGACTCGACTGCATTTGTCCAACCTGAATAAACTTGAATTATTTTAATAATTCAGCTTGTAGAAACCTTAATTCCTAGTAGACCTAGCAGAATCTGCATACGAGCACAGTCTTTCTTCGTCCGAACAAAAATAATGGCATTTTCCTTAAAAATGAATTGATCTAAGTTTGGATTGTTTCACAAACATTAAAAGTTCGCGTAATCAGAGCTGATACGATGGCTTCTCTATCACTTTCTCGCCCAGCGCGAATACGTACAAATTCCTGTCTGAAATAAAAAAAAATCCAAATTATATTATTTAGGAGAGAGTTTTTACTTTTTGAAATTGTCATAAAACATACCGTAGCTTCGCAGCAGTATCAGTATTTTCATTGATAAAGATTTTTACAGGCTTCTTCAATGACATGGCTGCCAATTCGTCAATCTGATCCGTCATGGTAGCCGAGAATAGAAGTGTTTGTCTATTAGGCGAACAGAGACGAATTAATTCATTCATCTGATCTTTGAAAGCTTCTTCTAACATACGATCGGCTTCATCCAGTACAAGAACCTAAACAACAAATTATACTACTTTGCTTTTGTGAAACATACCTCGATATTTGCAAGTGTAAATGACGGAGAATTGTGAAGATGATCAATGAGACGTCCAGGAGTTGCAACGACAACATCAGGTTGAGAACGTAGCGCTGCTTCCTGAGCTTTCAAGTCCAAACCACCTGAAAGTAAAATTTAACTAATTTTAAAGCCATAGATAAAGTTATATCTCGTCCAGTAAATTGCTATTTTTTTGCAATTTATTTCATGTTTCGATCACATTTAATGCAATTATTGAAGAATAGATTGCATATGTGCAAACAAGGGGTTTGTATCACAATACATCAATTCACACATTTTCCTGAAACGGCTATAAAGCAGTCTCGTACTATTGCAATCCGCAATACATCGATACATAGGATTCTGTTTTCTTATAAACATCACTGGCAATTTATAACAAGTTATTTATATTGTTCGCAACATTATATTTTTCCGGTATGCACACCAGAGAACGAATTCGCTTTGAGCATAGTTTGGTTGCCATTTCGGGATTATGGCATACTTTTGACCAGTGGACAAAAGTACTTTTACCGTTCACACAATGGTCCCTAGAACCCAGACCAGACATTTTTCAAATGCTCGCCCTGAACGCCTTATCATCGACTATAATCTTTATAGGAACTTTCTGGATAGCTCAAATGGTATGAAACGAATAAAACTTAAGAAAATATTTTTATTTAGATCGATACATATGGCTTACGCAGAACGGCTGCAGTATCAGTCATGTGCATAGGAATTTTTCAGGTATCCACTCCCACTATAATTTTTTTATCTCTCCTAGGTTATTGTCAGTCAAATACACGATATGTGGATCTTCATGCTAATTCAAGGACTTTTAATTTTTAATCATATTCCAATGGTAGAAGGAGCAACTATACATTTTAAAGACAATCCACTTCAGATAATAGACTCGTGTGTAGTTTTACTAGAAGGAGAGGATGGAGACGATAAACGAAGATCTCGTTTCATTAATAAACTAACTATTCCTGTTAGCATAGGAATGGCGGCTGGTCCCTACCTAGCTTTACAGGTAGGAAAGCAAGATTGGAGAAACCAACCAGCCACGTATCACTAAATAGATGCATTCCAGATACTTTACCGTCTCACATCATCATTGAATAGTTCACAAACGACATGTGGTTGCTTGCATATGCTATTTCTTCTGCCTCTAGTTATTATTTATCTGCCAGATAACTGCTCTAGTAAGATAACCAGTACTAAATTCAAAACGTAGCTCAACAGAGAAATCAATAAAAATGCCGGAACTTGGACAATATAGAGAACTGCTTCAACAGCCGAAGACGCGCTATTGCTTAATGCTCCTCATGGTACCACAAAACGAGAGGAACTGATAATTTCCATAATTTAGATGGTTATGGGTCCCTATTCAGCTTATGATCAACTCATACGTATGTCACTCTCACATTCAGTAATAGCCAATCCAAATCAGTTGAATAATTTGGTAAGCTAATTTCATTTCTAAAATTCGCTTGCCAGACCCAGAAAAAAACCAGACTGTTACCCTTAGCTATTGGCTAGTTGGATTTTATGTTAGCGCATATATGCTATGTGTAATGGCTATCCGCCGTCGGGGGCATTCCTTCATGAACAAACCGGTTTGAGAAAGTATACTGCTAGATTTGAAGAGAAATACAAACAAATTAAGAATTGAACGAACATATTTCAGTTCTTGGTAATTGGAGCTACGACAATTTGCGTCAACTTAATAATAGTACCATTCTTACAAAAGAAATATGGTCCCCAGAGAATTCTTCAAGGATCGTTCTGTATCTTAATTACCTCATATCTTTATTTATCTCAAATGCATTCCTTTAATACCTTATTGGTGGGAATGCCACTGCAGGTACTGAAATAGAGTAACAGAATGAAACCAATACTTGCAAATTTTTTGTAGATAGCTGGAGTATGTATCTGTGTGGGTGAACTGTCGTCTCAAATTCTTAGTACAGTGAGCAAAACACACAGCGGAAAGGCGGCTGCTTTAATCAGAATGACCCATCTAGTAGCTACTATGATGACTCCCTTACTAACTGGGTGAGTGCCGATAGGAGAGTCTATGATTGTTGATGTTATTATTTATCTTAATTCATCAGCTGAAATAACAATGGTTCCCTAGATTCTATGTGGACAGGGATGAAACATCCATTCTCTGCTATGTCAGCGCAGCAATATCATTGTTGGCACTTCCTGTTCTGCATAAATACTGTGATTTCATGAAAGCCCATGCTGTTGGATTGCCCATAAGTGGAAAGCTTGACTAACATTATGGTGTAATAAATTTGTTTCAACAAATAATCGACTTTTTTTCATACAAAGTCAAGAAACGTATCGAAAATAGTGCAAATTTAGGAAACTGGTTGTCTGATATATATATATTATACAGGAATACTGCCTACTGACCAATGCGGTGGTGAAATGTCAGAGACGCAGACTGTATCGGACCCATAAAGAGTTCGCGGGCCGATGCAAAGATGACAGAAAACCTGTATAGAGGCGGGCAGGATGCGAAACGCGCAGGGGCTGCGCGAGGAGATTGGAAAGTGAAAACGGGATGGCTAGTCCACTAAGAAGATTCATCCGATGAAGGCAAAGCGCCGCGCCAAAGACACTATTCTTCACCATTTTGCCTTTCTATTCCAGCTTACATAATTTATCATTACTATCATAAATCAGATACCAAAATCTTATTACTTATTCCATAAGAAATGAAGGATAAACAAGTTCAGCATATTTTCAGATGTTGTAACCTCGCTATCTTAATAATGACTTCAATCTTTGATAGCGTACACATATTCTGCATTTCACTTTATTTTATTGCAACAATAATTATTTTCAAATCTCAATCATAAAGCTACTTTATGATTTCAGAAAATGGGTTTCGAACTAGAGAGAAAACAAAAAGTAATGTACGTGCTGTTCCTAATCTTCGGATTATGGCACATGGGAACACAATGGACTACAACACTTTTATCTTTCCTACAATGGGATACAACAGAAGTTATGACCATTGTAGATCTAGGATACATACAAGCGTTTGGTAGTTTGTGTAATGCTGTGGGAGCACTTCTCATCGGACAGGTAATTAAGAAAACTAGAAAAGTATACGAAATATCTGCAGATGGCTGATTCTACTGGACCAAAAACCATGTTTATGGTATCCTGCATCTTGACATCAATCTACTATGCAGGAATTTCCGTTTCCAAAACATGGTGGGCCTTTTTCGGCCTTCAGGTAGTAAAACAATGGAAATATAAGCAAGATAAATGTTTTAGATCCTTCGTATCGGATATCAATTAGACGCAACTGCTGAAATGTACTTAGCAACAGTAACCACCGAAAGAGAAAGAACTGCAGCCTTGATGAAGCTGAGTGTTCCACAAGTGAGCCCACAATCAAGGTTTAGCATAAATTATTAATAATAGGCTGCAGCTATGTTCCTCGGTCCAATTATTGGTTCGAAAATAGCCGCTTACACAACTCTGAGAGTTTCTCAATTCATTTGTGGTTGCACACTATTCGTCTCGCTGATGCCTGTTCTATTCTTCATGCTACCAACCACACACTCTATTCCAAAGCTCGCAACAGCTCGTCTACGTCCCCAAGATTACTGGCCAATGCTCACAAAGAATAGCGCTCTAAAGGTAGGTAAATAGCAAATACATGGCATAGAAGGTACGAAATTAGGAGTAATTTATGATTTTAGGAAGGACTCATAATTCGCGCTCTCATTGTATCCGCCTATGTTTGCTATGAAATGATTGCTAGAAACTTTATCCTTCGCCATTACATGAGAGATTCTAACGATTCCGCAATTGTGCTTATGGTCATGGCTGCATCTCTTTTGGTTGTTCAATTCATCGTACTTCCACTGCTTCAAAGAGGAAGCAGCCCACGTGCGCTACTTCAATTTGGTCTTGGCTTACTAGTTGCCAGCTACGTTGCTGTATCATTCGTCGAATCATTTGTTCAAATGCTAGTCATTACTGCTGTACAAACAGGAGCTTATGCAATTGCCTATGCTGAAAGCAGCACACAGATCACAAGGTTAGAAATACGAATTTAAGTTAAAGGATTAAACTCTCTAAAAAATATGCTAAACTCATTTACTTATAAGCGACAATGATCTTTTTTAGTGCTGTGGAAATAACCGACCTCGGAAAGGCAACCGGACTGGCTGCAATGACACAATGGCTTACACACTTTATTCTCCCAATTTACGCTTCACATTTAGTGGAACACTACCACTATACATATGCATTCTACACCTCAGCTATTCTGGCCACAATAGCGCTAGTATATGTATCTGTGTTCGCTAAGAATACAAACAATAGAGTAGGGTCCCTTCTTCCTAGCCTCACTGTTTCTTATTAAAATTAAGAGAAGGGCAGTTTTTTTTGAATTTTTCTATCCCACCATTCTTGCCTTGCCATTATGTCCGCCTCCGAACACTCGGTGTTCAAGTTTTTTTCTGTATATCATTTGCAAAACGAGTAGCACGAACACCGATGCAATTATTTATTGTGGTTTGCCCACCCCCAGATGTTCCTTACAGTACTTCTGCTGCTCAAATATTAATAAAGATGCTAGTACTTAAATACATGATTATAAAATGACTTTGGATATAGTAACAAGAAGTCAAGGACATGACCAATCAATACGCCACTCAATATATCCCACACTTCCTCGAAAAATTTCAAAAGTTCTTCAGTAATGATATTATGAAATGAATTGATTTCGTGCCCAGGATTTATGATTCAAATGTGAAGGTTAATAATTTTTAAACGAATTAAAAATACATTTCCCCTTCACCTTTACAAGTTCCAAGTCAGCATAACCTCTAGACATAATGAAATTTTACGAAAGCCAAAAATTGTGCGAGTACTCACCTGCGCACAAACACACTTCAAGCTGGGAGAATGTGGACAGTTTTCGGAACACCTAAAAAGCAAATGTTTACATAGCGAACAGCATCATTTGTTCCTTCGCACCTGAAACACTTGAATAGCCAGTTCTCTGGTGGGGACTAGGACCAAAATGCGAGTTGACGATCTGGCTTTTGGTCGGTAGAGAAGACGTTCCAATATCGGCAACACAAAAGCGCCAGTCTTTCCTGTACCTGTGGCGGCACAAGCACAGATATCCTTACCTAAGAAAAATGAGAAAATAAAGAATTGATTTACCAACACCTACCAGTAAGAGCCACTGGAATACACGCGGCTTGAATAGGTGTCGGTTCCGTGAAACCGGCAGCACCGATTGCCTGGAGCATAAAAAGTTTGAAAAATGTAAAGTTAGTAGAAAACCTTAAGAATGGGCCGCGACAAATTCATCTGCTCAAAGGTAATATCAACGGTATTTTCGGTTTCCATATCTTCGAAAAAGTCGTCGGTCTTGACTTTGGATCGTTTGCTCAACTTTTGCTTCTCACGAACAGAATCTAAAAATTAACAATGACAAATTACTATTAAAGGTAGTTCTGTATTGACTTAGACACCATAACAATTGGTCACCTACCTCTAGCCTCTTTTCCTCCGAGTTGTTCAACTCCGTCTTCTTCTCCTACATCTTCCAAAACTTCAACTTTCTTTGCAGTGTTTTGGTCTTTACGGGCCTGAATAGAAATATGCATAAAAATAACAACAGCTACTACGACCTTCTCTATCCTTTCTTCCAGTGTAGAAGCAATGCCCTTGCGAAGATATCTGAAAACAGAAAATTTGATCTGAACAAGTAAAGCACCAACTTTTTCAAATCCTCCGTTTCTTTGTCCTCTCTCTGCCCTGCGAATCCTTCAAAGAAAAAATCACTGGCAAATTCCGATGAAGCTCCAGCCACCTTCTTCTTCCGTTTAACAGTTAGGGCCTGGAATACATTTTTAGATATAAATTCAGTGCAAGTGGTTAACAGCAGATACGGGAATAACAGCAGTATCTATGCATTTGCAACAATATCTCACCTCCACATCTTCATTATCAGATTCACTCTCATCCACCTCAATCTCTTCGTCACTGGCAACTGCACGAGGGTAAAGCTCGACCATTCTTAATATAAATCTAATAACTATATTAGGGTGGAACAGATCGATAATGAATATGGTGGTAAACAATTCTCCAATAAAACCGTACGACTAAATCAATTCATTGAACTATGTAAATTGACCCGTTAAAAATTTAAAACATAAAAACAAAACTTGACATAAATAAGAAAGCAGCTAAACATCTACAAAACAATTATATTGCATATAAAATACCTACAAAACGATAAACTTACATTATAATAAAATAATTAATATTAATAAAGTAAACAAAAAGACTTATGGACGATATACTTCGTATTCGTCACTATTGTTAATTTGTGGTACATTCCGAAGCTCACTAGTCGGATTCGATTCTCTGGCAGATTTAAGGTTATTTCCAGTTGTGTTGCTAACTACGATGCTGTATCTCCGACGACCTTGAACATCCTGTAAGAAAAAATAGAGTAGTCACTTATGTTCGTTAATGCTTGTTACCTGAGTCACAGGGGTAACCGAAGGCTCTCTGTTGTGTACAACTGCGGCCATGGGGTCACATATCGGAAACATTACCCTTTCAGAATAAAAGGGACAACCCGATTTGCTTTTAATTATTCCAAAGATAACTAATCGATCTGGTACGTTATTCTTAATTAACTCTGGAAAAGTTAAAATATATTATAACACAAATGTTCAACCTTTCGGAATTTCGATAGTAAATTTTGTAGAACCAGTTTGACGAGCAGGTGTTGAAGGACTACTCAACCAATCCCAATGGCAGCTCTGGATACAGTAGAAAACTTGGAACGACTGAAACAATAATATATTTCCTAGGCAAAGATTCATAAGCCAAACCATTGCATCGTTAGGATAGTCAATATTTCCATGAATTTTACCAGTATTTTCCAGATCTGAAAATAGGAACTTTGATTAATAATTCATAATAAGTTTACCACGGCGATCAATTTGCGGGAATCTGATTCTTACTAAATCACTCTTCAATAATTGATTTCTAAACCGATCGGGAACATTTGGTGGGCAAAAAAGCTGAAATATATATCTTCGGTTTATAAATATTGTTACAACATACTTGGCCGTTGGACAATACGAAATCAGATACTTCCTTTCTCTTGAAGTTTCGCTCTATTTTAATTAGAATGCGAGTAGGTGCAACATTGGGCACACCAGAAACATTTGGTGATGTACATTCGTCTGATATCTGCAAACACGAGGAGTTACTATTTACAACAATTGATAGAGCATACATCGATTAAAGGTGTTGGTAGTCGTTCATTGGAAGAACTATTCAACTGAGAGACAAGTGGCGAATTTTGACCAAGTGATTTCGTTAGACGAGATGTCGTAGGCTCAAGTCGTGCATTGAGAGCTCTAGGTGTGATCTTAAATTAAAGGTATTCCTGGTCTGTGCAGTTCAAATACCATGGCACTTGGAACTTTGATTACGGTTGAATTTTGATGAACATCGGATAGACGAGATGTCGTAGGCTCAAGTCGTGCATTGAAAGCTCTAGGCGTGATCTTAAATTAAAGGTATTCCTGGTCGGTGCGGTTCAAATACCATAGAACTTGGAACTTTGATTACGGTTGAATTTTGATGAACATCGGATAGACGAGATGTCGTAGGCTCAAGTCGTGTATTGAAAGCTCTAGGCGTGATCTTAAATTAAAGGTATTCCTGGTTTGTGCAGTTCAAATACCATAGAACTTGGAACTTTGATTATCGTTGCATTTTGATGCAATTCGGGTTGTTTGGGTACGAATGCTCGGTTGCCAAAGTTTTGATATCCATTACTTCTTTCGAACTGAAAACAACTCATTTGTGATATAGAAACTGTAAGACCAAGCAAATGTAAAACATATAGGTACATACCTTCAATTTTGAATTCAATAAATGGGCATTTCTCAACAGCTTGTGTAATGTCCGAATGGTATCTCGCTGGCCAGAAACAATGCCATCCTGCTTTGTCAACAGGTCATCTTTTATTATGACGTCAGAACGCACTGCATAGACATCTGTTAAATTTATGATACAATTAAACATACATTTTTCAATTTCTGCAAGCAATTTTTCTTTCTCCCGCAGATCGCCAATCCTTCGATTTTCATGAATTTGTAGAACCATTTCCAGTTTTTTCATTTTACACTGAAAGAAAAGTAAAATGAGGTACTACTTGCAAACCAACGGCTTTGTCCACATTACAGCTTGGAATTGAGGTCGATGCATCAGCCTAAAAACTCGTATAGAATGTTTTCCATGGAACATTTACCATCGATATGTCTTCTTCTGAGCCAGGAGATGTTGATATCCTAATTGAGTTTGAAGAAGAACCATTCTAGATGAAAACTAGTTTACATAAAGTACTAATCATATTACCTGCTCCTCTTTTGCACTAATGGGCGATGAAGCAACTGCATCAGTATCCATATATTCCTCAAACTAAAAAAAAATGTATCTACAGTTTAAACTAATAATATACAGGTGGAACTTGTCTGATAAACTTACCGAATCACGGATGCTATCCGAAGTGATCATATCCAGCAGGCCAATTAAGGAGCAACAGTCTATAAAACCCTTTGGAAAAATGACTATCGTGCACACATGTATATAAAAGGAGCTTTCAACCCAAATGAGAACATTATATAACACTTAAGCAAACAAGTGCCTTTATTTAAATATAAAACAACCATTAAAAATGTTTTAATTTCTCGAAATATAAAGTCAGTAGAACGCATGAGAAAAATGAAGATAGTGGATACAACACGACGTTAAAGTTAACATTTACAAACAAGAAGTAAAACAGTACTCGCTAAAACGATCACTGTACCTACCCGAACAACCACAGTGGTCTCTCTGATGAAAGCACAAATGTCTAAATGAGCCTTACTTTAAGCAAATAATCACTAAATAAAAATAAATAAAATGAAATATTCAAATTGAAATGCACCCTGAATGAAGAAGTGGCAGTCGAAAAATATTTTAAAACTAGTGACTAGATAATAATAATAATATAACACCTAGTTTTTGGCCAATATGCGCAAGATGACAGTAGTGAACTATTGGTTATTTTCCGGTAGGAAGGAGTCGTCATCCATTGGCATTTCACCAGTACCATGATTCATTCTTTGTTCGCCTCTAGGATCCATATCAGTAGCCCAGCAAATGTTCAACAACGATAGATGTGCGTTTCCCAGACGCCGATGAACTTTGCCTAAACAAAAGCGTTATACATTACAAACCTCGTGAGCATTCGAATAAATAGACAAAGATTAGCAGATTTTTTTGCAAATTTGAAAACTTTATATGGAACAAGAGGTGGGCAAAAAACATCGATGGAAATTTATTGCCGAATGAACAACCGATTTACTGCCAATGAACCACCATAACTATAAGAGTACTTGCCAAGTAACTGGAAAATATGGGGCTCTTCGGGTGAAAGAGACTTCAAAGCCTCCAATTCCTTCAGACATTCATCGTTTCTACAAGTAGATTTCAAAAAATTGATATTAAATATTCCGGTTACCGTTTCAGGTCAAATAAGAGCCTCGCTCGGTTGAACCGACATGCAACATCATTAGCATTAAGATCCAGAGCCTGTGAAATATTACAATGAACAAGTTTTTTTTCCAGAATCAACCTTGGTCAATAATGCCATAGAACGATCAGTGTTCCCACGGTTTTGTTCAATTCGTGCAAGATTACACATCAACGCCCTACTCGTAGGATTAATAGACAGCGCCTTTGTCATATTATCCTGCAAAAAAATTTCAGTCAATTAGAAGCTCGAACAAACCTTGGCATTTGCCAGGTCTTCCTTCCGCTCATAAACCATTCCCAAACCGTATAACGCTTTGTAGTCTCCAGGTGACAAAGTGACAGCTTTTCTTAAATTGAATAGATAAAGAGGAAACATATGGGCGATAGACCTGAACGCTGCTTCTGCTTTGTCTAGTTCATCGATCGAAATTAATTCGTGACCCATAAGAGTGTAGGCATAAGCAAAATGAGGATCCAAATGTATTGCCTTTTCCATGCAGTTAATAGCTAGCGAATGCTGAAAGTAGGCAACTACAGAGGAATAACCAGTATTTTTACCTGTCGTTGCAGTGAGTAGGAATTACCGGCAACACACCAAGTATGGGGTCTATTTTTGCAATTACTAATTAGACTCCTAGCTAGACCAGCCAGATTGGCTGTATCTTGAAGATGCCACATGGCAGTGGACAACAGTTCCATACCCTGAAAAAGCAATAAAACATATTGTTGGCATAAAGCCAAAACCTCGACACGATGAGGAAAGAGACATCGCATATCGCCTAGTATACGCCTGGAGGCAGCGTATTCATTTTGTTCGAAGAGAATTCTTGCACGCATGTGAAGGGCTAATGGATGTTTGGATAAAGGAGAAACGAGCTTTTCTATGACAAGCAGATAAAATAATCACCAAATTTATAGTATACCTAACATAGACAGTGCATCGTTCCATCTATATTTAGAAATAGCAGTCTCGATTAGACCAAACCTCTTGATGCACACGAATATTTCACCTGAATTAGACATTGAAAAAAGCCACTGCGATGCTATACCCAAAAATCGTTCATTATCGTTATCTTTTTCCAAAGACTTTTCTTCAATCAGAGAGCCAGTTGAACCAGAAGCAACACTGCTACTGTTGGATGAAATAGACCGTACCGGATTAGCATTACGGCAGGTCAACGGCTTTGTTTGAATTTCCCGTATTTTTCTAAAAAAATATATAATTATTAGCATCATTCAATCATGCCAACTTTGAAGTCATTGTTCGATCAGCTCGAGTCATCTGTGAGTGAATTATTTCATTTCTTGATATTCCACGGAATGTGGGAGTCTGGGAAAAAGAGAACATCGTAGACATATAATAGCTGTACTTACCTTAGCTAGCCTGGGCATAGCAACTCGGTTTACGCGGCCACCGGCATTCTCTAAATCCTGATTTAAAGAAGACAGACGTGAGCTACGCCTCGCCTCTGGGGTGCCACCAGTACCTCCCTAAACACATCAGAATGGGTTATTTTTATGAAATACCTACATCATTTTTGCCACCTCTCGTGAACTTTCTGGGGGCGCCTGTTACCTTCGGCGTCAATGGATTTATCACAGGGGTTTTGCGTTTTATTATAGATGAATCCAGGAAACTGCTTTCATCTTTTATAGAGCTGTTATCTTTGATATCCACATTGTTATCAGATATGCTGAAATAATATTTGATAGAATTACGATTAATGACGCACCTTGTTATTTTCAGCTTATGCTCAATTGAACAAATTTCCTTCTCAATTTCACGTCCACCTAACTGAAATCAGACATTGTTTATCTACAAGAAATAATCATATTTACCTGAATATATCTTTTAACAGAGCTCCAGAGAAAAGGATTACACTTGATAGTAGCAACTGACTGCTGTGCTGCAGCACGATGACGACCCTTCTCGCTTAAAATTAATTCATCGAGGAAAACCGTGTGAATACACAAACCAGTAAATATTCGAGAGCATTTGACGAGCGAAGGGAGCAGTCTGGGTGTTTTTCAAATCCGTGTTCAAATCGCCCTTATCTCCGGCAGTGAGAATCCTCTCACACTCATCATACCTAAATTCGAATGTATGCAGCATAAAAATGAATCGCTAACCTTCGAAGGTCGAAGCAGCATTTGGCGAACAGAAATAAAAGCCTAGGTGTCGATGGACTGATTGGCTTTAGTATTGCATAAACCTGAAAATAAAAATTATGTTCTCTAATATTTAGGGTTCATACCTCTTCAAGACGGTTCAATTTCATTAATGTTTCAGTCCATAATAATAGTGTCTGATCACTCTTTGCTGGAAACAAAATAAAGTTGAAGTAAAAAGCAGAATCCAAAAAAACCTCTTTCGTAAAGCAACTCGCAGATAAACAAAGCATCTTCGTAAGCATAATGATCAATACATATTTGTATAACCGTCTAAAAGAATGTGAATTTATATAGTGCGAACTAACCGACCTGCGTTTGTTCAATTTCGGAGGTAGGATTCGTAGGTATTAAATCGCATACTGACGATACCATAATATATCCAAATGGTGAGAAAGGTTTTGGCAAAATATTACCGGTAAACGTCTGAAAGAGATATCATAGAACATTTAACTCATAAATCAGTGAAACTATCGCATCTAGTTTGCAGAAAAAAGTTAACAACAACTAGCGATACGTTATATTTTGACAATACTCAATGCAAAATTCGTAAAAGATCAATGCTCTTTCGCTGGAATAACTGAATTTGCGGCTTAATTGTCAGAAGGCTGAGTAGTTCAAATACAACTATTCAAAGCAAATTGCCGCGCCCGTGAATGGTTATAGTAGGGAAATATGGAAATACGGAAAATAGCTCAACCTTGACAGTATTACGTTACGTTGCACTCATTGAAATTATAAAACGGATGAAGAAACATGAATTCGTTAAGTAAAATACAAAGTAACGCCAGTGTAACAGCTGATGAATTCCAATCGATTCGAAATTAGCGTTGGGCCACAGAATGTCCCGATGCTCGGTTCAAAAAATTGGCGGTTTTGCGGTCTTGGATTAAATTTAAACAATCTTGATTGCCGGTAATCCTATTGATTATTAAAAGAGGTGTTTGAATTTCGTAATTAAATGACTAGGCGCGCTTTGCTTCCTGTCGCTATGTCAAGGGTACGTTGACTGGCTCCAGTGACCTCAGTGTAGTGAGGTCACATCAATCAATATTCATGATTTGTATCTCAAATAGGAACACATTGTATATTGATGAACTTGGTATTATACATACTTAGACATTAAAAGAAAATTAGGCTGCAGTGTCATCGTCGTATCAACAGTAAACCAGGGACTGTATTCATGAATTGTAATCCATATATAGAAAGGTTTGCTGTTCAAAAATAATACTGGCTTGAACTAGATTAGTAGACTCTGCTAATTATTATTTGTTATGGGGTTACCATGGTTACCATACCGCGAAAGGGTCAGCTTCAATAAGCAATTTCCCTCTTTGACCACTAACAACCAGACAGATTATCTGGAACTATTTATTTTATATCCTTACTTTCTCGCAATATCACTGTCTCTTTGTAAATTCAAGCCATTCAAGTCTATTTTATAGAAAATTTCCAACAAAACGAGCTACGGGATTTGAAAATTTTCAAAGAATAAAATTGTTTTAATAGTGAAAAGTAGACGAAAATAAAGCACATAGCAAACTAAATTTGAAACTAAAAGGACGATTTTTGCTATCATAAACTTGTTACGATTACGACTAAAAGAAGCATGGTTAGCGTTAAATTGTTAGTCAAAAAGGAAAATTTCCTAAAAAGTGGCTCTTCAGCTGTCAGCTAGGTATAACTAGAATATCTTTTTCAGTTTCGGAAAACACTTATTGTTTTCGTCGAAACATACATACATTACACGGTTTCGTGGAACTGTAAAACTCGTCTAAACGATTTTAACGGCCCTATCTGTGTGAATAGTTTTTTTCTCGTCCTGAATCACATGTCTAGAATTTGATCTATCAGTAGAATGATTAGCCAGATGACTTTGTTTCTTATAGTCAGATTTTCTAGGCATCACCTTATTAATTCCGAACTACAAATGTTTCAGATGGCGGAGGGTGAGAAGGGAGATGCTCGTAAGGTCTATCTCCTAAGAATTGCCAGCCACATTGTTGGGTTAAATATTGCACTGGAGAAGTTAAAATCGACAACGGCTCTGGATAATTTCTGTTCCACAAATACCGCACTATTGGTTATTACCAGAAATGAACAGGTGGGTTGAATAGGTCACAATTAGACTGTTGGGACCACGGAACAGACCTTTAATTACACTGTTGTAATGGGGATACCGTACTGTGTTGCATACGGTATATCAGTGATTCTGGGCACAAGCATAAGGAAAACCTTTTTTTCAACATTACTCATATTCTGTCTCAGCTTGTAGCAGGGGAGGAGTTTTAACGCCCCGAGGAGAACCTCTCAAAAATTACTACGTGCCGGTCCGTGAACAGTATTGGCCAGGTATGGGTCAGACCGGACAGACAGCTAAAATTTTCTCGGCCCGGCCCAGCCCGGCCCCGAACCCCCTTCTGCCACCCCTGCTCATGGCTTATAGTAGTGGGTTACGAACTCTCTTTTTATAAGTTGGGAGTAAAAAGTTCCTGGCATCCCAATCAGAGACAGTCCTCTACCGAATCAAGCATTACATCGACCTAACAACCAACACTCGTTGAAATTATTCGCTCAGTAAACAAATTGTTTAGAGCCATCTAGATTCAATCTTTTCAGAAAGGAGTCGATATGCAGAATCAGATGCCTCCCGATTCTTCGTCAATGAACGAGTCGCGGGTGGTCTTTTATAAGACCCGTCCGCAGCCGTTAACTCCAGAAAACTACAAGAATGTAGTTAATATTCTCACCATAAACGGATCACCTAATGAAGTTTTCCTCAAATCTGTTCAGAATGTGAGTAATTTAGAATAGAATGGCAAATACTACGGTCATCATCTGGGCTGCGCGGTTTTGGATCCGGATCTGCACAGCTCTGTTAATCAAACAATATAAATCAAAGTTGTTCAGAGTTTGTTAGCTTTGGTTCTATTCGCAAATCATTTTGCATTCGATCAAACAAGGATTCTGAATCTATTTACCCTATACAGATATGTGAAGCGAGTCTCCTTTCTATAAGAGCCTTAAAGCTTTCTAAAACTAGTTGCTTTGTTGAAATAGATCATTACAGGTATTCAGCAAAAACCTTACTAGCAGCTCTTCTGGTAACAAACAACTTGCAAATGTAGTCAGTGAACTGGAGGAAAACCTGCTGGCTGCGGTTGATGAAAATGGGAACCAAAATGAAGGTAGCACCATCTGTTTAGTGGTTAGAAGCTTTGCCTCGTAAGCTAGAGGTCGATAGTTTTTTTCAAAAAAAAAAAAAAAAATCGAATACAACTTTCCTTACAGTATCCGGTATGTCTTCCCTGCACGATGAGATTCGAACTTGGAAGAGCAAACGTGGGGAGCAGGCGGAGCAATACTCACAGGCATTTGCACCACTTCAAATCGAGTTAGATACGCAGGAGGTAAGTGTTCGGCAGAGGTGGTCATCAGGCTGGCCCGGCCCGTCCTACTTTTCCAAAGTGCAGGCTGGCCCGGCCAGTCCTACTTTTCCAAAGTGCAGGCCGGGCCGGTACCAGCTTTGTGTACGCCCAGAGGTGGTTATCCGGCCGGCCCGGCCAGGCCTGGGTTTCAAAACTTCAGGACGGGCCGGACCGTACCGGTAACAAGGTAATTCGGCAGTTACAATGCACCCCGGATGTTCTAACCTCCTAGCATGAAAGTTGCATTCGGAATTTAAATAATGGAAATGTTACAACAATGCAGTTTAAATTGATTAACTACATTAAGGACCGTCCCGTTTCCGAGATGTACACTCTTGTCGAATGTTTCGAGGATGTCTGCGATGCGTTGTGGAATTCGCAGCCCCAGTATAAAGAGAACAAAATGAAGAATCTGATGCAGTGCATGGGTGAGAAAGTCAAACTATAATTTTATTAGACCCGGGAAGCATATTCGGAATACTATTGAAACCCTATAATAGTTCGCCTCAGAACCCAGGCTAAAAAGTATGAAAGGCACTCCGAACAACAACTTTTTGAGGTGCAGTGAAACTTTCATAACACCGGTGCGCTGGATTATTTGACTTTGTGAATATAATTGGTGCCCCATAGTTTGTGGTCCTTCCTCAGACAATGAGTTTTCTTCTGAAGGTTGATTTCCAGGCTCATACCTCTGTGATCAAATAGGCAATAAGTTAGAAGCAAAAGACATTTGGAGTGATGAACAGATAGGAGAAAGTTTAAAGACAGGTACGGAGTTCTACTCTATAAAGACCTCACAGCGAGTCTAAGCAGTCATTTTCTGCCGGTTAAGAAACGGCCCACATGTCTAGCAACGAAGGCTCAATCCTTTAATTTTTAGTGCTTTTTCTTAGAATTTCTGCATGGTTACTGTATCTTTTGGCAAAGTTTCGGCACAATAAAGCACATTCACAGGTTTTGGAACTGTGCCTTTATGGTTATTTCGACTTGCCGTGAACTGCGTACTTTTTTTAAATGCATTCAGCAAAACTTGTAACAGTATCTAATAGGGTTGTTAATCAAGTTCAAGTTTTCACTTTTATAAGTTACTCGAAATTTTAAGTTTTCAAGTTCAATTTGACAACTCTAATATCTAAATACTGATGCTACGAATTCAAGAAATAAAAGTATGCGCCTGACATCCAAGTTGTTTAGGAGTTTCTCTATGCGACCAATGGGAGTTGACAGTTTCAATGATGACGGGCCAATTATGGAAAACACAGCCAATCGACCCATGGACCGGAGCTCCTGTCAATCTGAAATACGTGGAAGGGTTCCGAAAACGATTAGAACAGGTAATTTCAATACGAAAATTAGCAAACTCGGTTATTCATTAAAATTGAAGCATTTCTAAATAGGTGTTAAAGGATGGTCTAAAACCCAGCAGCTCTAATTTCAGATAGTTTATTTAGGTTCTGTCATTGAAGGATCTCGGCAAGGAGGTTGGATCACTTCTTCTGGACAGGAATGCTCAGAAAGAGGTACATAAGCTCAGGAACTGCTATTTTCCCTAACCAAACGAACAAATATAGTCAACGGATGAATCGTTTGCAGAGGTGTACTGTGACTTTTGAAGGAGCGCGGAAATCGAAAGAAAATGAACAAATATAATTGTGAGCTCGCCTTATAATAAGTAGACCTTTAAACTACATGAGATTTATATGTAGACTATAGTTGTTAAATAATAATAGCTTTCCAGGTTGAACAAGTAATAGAGTTATCTCTAAAAGATGTCCCATTGTTCCAGTATAATCCAATGACCGAAAGTGCATGGAATTCTAGAATTACTGTAAGTTTAAATAGCTCGATACGGGCACCCAATATATTATCTTTGTTTTTTGAATCAAAAATTGCGAAACAATTTGAAACCTACTGGTCTGTTAGCCGCAGAGGTGGTTATCCTGCAGGTCTGGCCCGGCCCGGCCCGGCCTGGGTTTAAAAATTAAAGGCCGGGCCGGAATCCAACTTTTTGTACGCTTTGGACGGTTATCCAGCCGGCTCGGCCCGGCCTGGGCTTCAAAATTTCAGGCCCGGCCGGATAACCACCTCTCGTTAGCCGTCCACCTTAAAAGTATTTTATACGAGATCCCGTGGTTCAGCTTTATAAGAAAAAGCTGTCAAGTGAGAAAATGATCCGGGTACACTGTTTAGCTAGCTATTCTTTGCTGGTTTCCTAAAAATAATTTGAATTAGAGAATGTTTTATACAAACTTCCTTTCCTAGAACGCTGAGCGCGCTTTGGAAGCCACAATTGATCGTACGATTCCCATCCTGAAGGATCGTCTTCATCCAAACAAGCTAGATAACCATCATGTGAGTAAAGAGCACTATTGAATTGTGTTAATTGGTTTATTTTCTAGCTAACCGGTGACTTGGAAAAGTTTAAAAACTTCCTCTGCCGGGATATCGTAAAAGAGAAGCTGAGAAATGAAAGGTATGGATTATGTTGCTCCAAAGACTTCAGCAAAAGTTTCCAAATAACATTCTGATTTTAGGGAGGGCTTGCTCGCAAAGATAACCAGAATGATAGGATCAAAAGAGACGGATACAGTGGATAAAATCAATAACAAAGATATGACAAACGAGAAGTTTCTAACTGAAGTAGCAGCTAAAGTAGTATGGATTAGGCAGCAGAGAAATCAAGTTAGTGGATACAGACGCAAATTTCATTTACCAATCCATTTCGAATGAAAAAAACTAATGACTTAAACCATCGTAGAGAGAGAGATCGAGTTATAGTCAGCGCCAAGAGTAATAATGGAGTGTCACTTGCGTATTTTTAGGATTTTCAAAACCGCAGCTGCAGGCGAATCGCACGCGCGTACTTGCAAAGTACAATATTGAACGGAGAGTGCTCGCCAGATGCTGGCGCAACGCACGCAAAAGTGGCTCAGACGAGCATTGAATTCATTACACTCTATCATTACTCTTGGCGCTGACTATACCTATAAACTCTTCGGGTCTGGGCCTAGCGGGACCAGTACTTATGTATCCCTGGGTACGGGCACAGCGTTCCTTCAAAAGCCTTCAGAAGCTTGCATTTGCCGCAAGTAAATAATTAAAATAAATAAAACTAAAACGACTTCCAATAATATTATCTTCCAGTTGGAGAACTTGAAATCACTATGTACGGGTGTTCTGAATGATCTCGACGGGTACAAAGAATTAGGAACAAAAATGGAGAAGTTTGGAGAAATGCTGAAGAATGTTGAACAGGAACAGTTTGATAATTGGTAAACAATTTTTTGGAAAAACTGCAAAACATTGCATCGACCGGGAATCGAACCCGGGCCGCCCGCGTGGCAGGCGAGCATTCTACCACTGAACCATCGATGCTTGTTTTTCATTTATTTAAGTTCTTAATAGATCTTGGTATAAAGCTTGTTTTCATATGACAAACGCACACGATAGCGAACTACTCATGTTAGAACATGGTGTACTGACAATATGATAACTAGTTTTTAGCCAATTGATTCCAGGTCTAGGGACACTCTTCATGCCATCGACGACCCTTCAGATTCGATGCTTCTGCAAACAAAGGGTAAAATCATGGAGATGGAGCAAAAGAAGGGCAGTCTATATGTGAACTATAGTGATAGACTATTGAAATTGCTGAAAGAAGTGGGTGATAACAGTCGTAGCAATAATATTTCCTCTAGTATTATTCTTACAGCGGACCGAAAATCCGAGAACTTCCCATTTTTACACCCGATTTGACACATTTAAGCTCAATATATTATAAAAAGCCCGGCCCGGCCCAATATACATACAGTGCTAAAATAACGGACTGGACAGAATATGCTCCTGGAGCAGCAGACTTTGTTGCCTAACTTAGCTGGACTCTTAAATTAAGAGTGCTAGCCGTCCCAGACATCCAGAATTATCTTCACCGTTCTGAAGAAAAAAACTTAACTATCATTACTATAGTTTAATTACCTAATTACTTAACGTAAGTTTACGTCTATTTTATTGTCTTTCGCTTGTTTAAATAAATAGTATTATTAAGGTTCGCCAACTTTCTTCCCTGGGAATGTCGATTCCTTCTAAAATCATAAACTGCGCCAACGAGGGTGAGAAATTCTACAAATACGGCGTTAGTCTGAAGCAGATAGCTCATTTCTACAACACGATTGATACTCAGATGTTGCCGTGTCAGCAGGTAAGAACAATCTTTGCCAAGTCCTTGTCGAAACTTATTGTTAAGTCTTACTTTGAAACTTATAAACACCACTTTTTTGGGATCTAAATCATGTTTTCCTTCAATTTAAACAAACTATAGTCGACGGATGAATCGTTTGCAAGGGTGTACTGTAGAGTTTAGAAGGAGCGCGGAAATACAAAGGAAATATAAGTAAGCGATATAACTGTGCGCTCGCATTATTATAAATAGACCTTTAGCTGCAAGCGATTCGTCTGTTGACTATAACCACTACTTTATTTGGATGATCCCAACAAAGCAGTGGTTATACCAATGGGATCTGAACTCAAACTGTATCCCCTTTTTCCCAGAAGAATGTTCGTAGTGATATTTATGTTTCATGTTTATTATTCCTTATCTTGCTTAATACATTTATTATTACTATTAAAACAACCATCTCCTTTTTGCTTATGCTTGAAAACTACTCTAATATCTTTACATGCTACTCAATAGGATCTATAAAACTTTGAATCTTCGTTGTTGTCAAAATAAATTTTATTTATTAAGTTAATGAGACTTAATGGATTTAGGCGCTTATGCTTGAAGAGGCAATAGCTTTTGAGAAGTTGGTACTGGCCAAGAAGAATAATAGTTCGGAGATGTCACAGATTACATGGGATAACCCAAAACAGTTGGAAGAATTTATAGG
>JAQGAV010000926.1:0-25357 GCA_034691345.1 Phasmarhabditis papillosa | reverse complement strand
GACCACTGCCCACCACCACGTACTGCTCCAGGATATTAAGAAACTGGTATCGATTGAATCTCAACACAATCTGCCTCCTCTTTTATTCTCAATTAGTGTTCGTAATTTCAAATAAAATGTATTTCTTCATTATTTGTTTACCTAAAGAACAGAAAAAAAGTGCAACACTTCTGATTATATTTTTCCCAAGGAAACTATCAGATTCGTTATTGACAAAAACACTCCAGTGCAACAAGCAGCACTATTAATTATAAATCATTCTAGTATTTCGAGTTGACTGAGTTGCACTGTTCCATTTCACTCAAAAGCATCCAAATAATATGAACTATCATACTTATTAAAAAACAAATCAAAAATTTCTACTAAAACAAGAACTGTCGAGTACTTCAACAATTTGCCAACGAGGCCGCCGGTTAACTCCTTGCGGACTTCGCCAAATTTGATAGCAGAACAAACCAGAATTGTCTTTCAAACGTTTATCTTTACTTGTTTGTGATAAAGTCAGTCTCTGTAAAATATAGTCTGTTCCAATGGCTACGAATCCATCACAGAATGCGAAAGAACCGGGCCGGGTTTTACATACAAATGAAATGGAAATCGGTGGATTATGAGAATTCTTTTTTTTAAATTCGTTCATTCTCAGCCGGCCTATGAATCCGTGTTGCGGAAAGTTTGTGGGTACGACCCCTCCCCGTCCGAAGCCGGATTGAGCAACCGTCGCATGTATGCTTGAATGTTCTATTATGATTGTGGAATTTAGATACTGTAGTTATTTTGTGGGTAACGAGGACGCTTGTATAGTCCATAACAAAAAAGACTGCAGTGAGCGGTGTTGTTTAAGGTTTCAAAAATCGCTCGTTCTGTGGCAAAACTAAGCTTTCAATACACGTTGGATACGCAATTTTTCGCATGTTAGCAAAAAAATGTTATTGTACTAGTTTTATTTTGTATCATGTCCAGAGTGGAAGCCTATCTATACTAACGCGCTCTGCGGTCTTTTGTTAGTTTTAGATTATACCAATTGGTTACTTTTTATCAGTTCATCTAGATCACAACATAAACTCTATTGTTAATTGACGACATCCAACCGACATTCAGCAGCACAGAATTTTTTATTGTGTTTTAAGTAATATTGAATAGTAGAGCTCTTCTCATCATTTTCAACTTATTAACTGAAATTGTAAAATTTTGTGAACTTTTTCAAACTAGTTAAATATGTATCTTCGGTGCACTAGCTTTATTTATAAACTTGTTTCATTCTTCAATTCTGCAACATGTACTTTAATTTATTTTGGTTTTCTAGTGATTCCACCACAGTGATTTCTTAGTTTTCCAATCTGAAATGTTCTCAACTCGATGTCTATGCTAATTTTTTCCACTCCAAATTAACCAAAGCTTCACCTGTTTATAATATGATGAATGTTGCTAGTTCTATAATATGATAATGAAATTTGGTCAAGTGATTTCATCGGATTAATTTTTCACCTGGTTGCCCCTCATTTAAGGGTTTAATGGGAAAACCAAACATAGGTTGTGTCTGCTTTGTGCTGATTAAACATAGCAACTCGTAAGATTATTAGTAACGGGACACCGAACACCGAACATTCATTTATAATATTTCTCACGCAAGGAAAGTTGAACTATAACTTTGTATGAAGATGAATTTAATTTAGGAACTGAAGTAAGAGAGGTTACTCTTTTTTCGCATGAAGTTTGAAAACGCTGGTGTAATCTTCATAATATAATGTAAAGAACCAGAGCTGAAAACCTTGTAGAGCCGACATCCCCCTTAATAGGGCTGGGAATTTGACGGGCCGGGGCCGACAATTTTAGGAACGAGCCGGTCCGGGCCGATGCGTTTCTCAAATACAAGAAAATTTCAAAAAGTCGTCCCTGCCGGCCTTTTTAAAGCCCTGTCCCTTAAGCCATAACTTTTTTAAAAAGGTTTGCAGAACGTGCCATTTACATTAGCTCTAATAATCAACCAGGCTACATATGTGATGTTTGACTCCAGGGGAATTACTTTCTTAACACTGAAAATACTATGCAGATCGTAGAGGTTTGCTAAAATTGTTAACACTATTTTTAGACTTTTCTTGTAACTCAACCTTATTGGGTGTTTTCTAGCTTAAGTTCCATAGACCAGACAAGGCGTAGGATAAACCAATCAAATTTGCATTTGATTAAAAGTGGCTATATAATGTTACTTCCATAATTTCTGGGAACAGGGGGCAGTTATAATGCTACCTTAAACTTAGAAAAACAAAATACCTGCGCGACATATTCAAATAACCGAGGAAATGGTTAAAAGTTATATGTGACGAAATAAGACCTCGGAAATCGTATTCACGGCATGATTGGTCCTTAAGTGGAGAATCTTTTAAAATCACTGGTTTACCGCTGTTAAAGATTTGAAACCCTTCTCACATTACCGCTGGCTCTCAAGATTCAGCTGGGACTGCATACATACATACATAGTCCGTTACCAAAACAGAAATGCACAATTGTGAATAGTTATCCTGCGGTGGCGTGCAGTCTTCAAATTTGCGGGAAATGTCATCCCTATCTTCTGGCGAGGGAACGTTTTAACACAAAATTTTACACCACAGGAAAATAACAACTCATGGCTGGTGCAGTCGTCTAGGTTTTCAAACTGACTACATATACTATTTCTTACACTATGTTACATAGTTTATGTACTGTTTCCGAATTCTGAGACAAACTACATTCTGCTACAGACTGCTATTGCAAGGCAACGATCTACAATTTAAATTCAAAAATATTCAGTTTATCCTTGTTCTAACTGAATACTAAAATACAACTACATTTATCTACAACTAGGTTTTCTTGGAAGAACTATAAATTGTGATGTTTGTCGTAGGGGAAATGATCATAGCTCACTGAAAACTATGATTGAAATTAAAAGACTTAATTTTTTGATTTCTTTTGTTTTCAGTCTTGTTATTCATTAAATCTGTCCCGGATATGTAGTACTGTTGTAGCTGCTAAAGCTGTTTCAAACACAAACATGTGCTGGATAATCTAAGATTAATTCGGCTTGATACTTAAGCCCATTCGAACCAAGAAGAATCTTAGATACATTGTAATGAGTCAAACATATATACAAAACACATGAAAGCAAACTACTATGCATAAGGAAATGAAGTTTTAGTAATTTAGTTCTAACGGGGAACAGAATAACTTGGAAGCTTACAATTAGCAAATCCAGAGAATCGAGCAGTGCTTCGTAAAAATCATAATACTCAACTCTTTGTGGAAGACAAATCTGATTGTGTGAATTCACGACTTCAGCCACTAGCCATGTTATATAAGATAAATATTCTAGCACAGAATAGTCTCATGTTCTCACTGTACCAAAGTATGAAATTTGTTTAATTTGATGTGTGAAGCATTTACTTGTGAACTGAGTACTTTTTGAAATGTTTTACTCTTTAATTTTACAACCATTTCGTGCTTTAGCCTAGTGGTTAGAGCAGCGGTCTCTGAATCCGCGAGGATCTGAGGTTATGGGTTCGAATCCCCGGAGCTGCAGAAGGCTTGGTGAACCAGCAGCTTAATGCTCCCATGTTTCGTGCACCCGATGACTGAATGTTAGAAAGGAGCCGTCTCTACTCAGAAGATAGCGGAAGGAATTGCCCGAATACTTTGTTAAAATAGTTTTGTTACTTAATCGCTATGTTAACCTTGTGAGACCACTTCCGTTTTTGGGGAACAATTGTTGAGCCGTTATAACAATTTATGTGTATAACTATTTCGAAGTTTTTTCATATTTATATTATATCTTTGACTCTTGAATGTTATTTTTAAAAATAGAAAACAATATTAACAAGTAACTTCATATAACTTCATAAAAGACACAAAACAAACAATAAATTAAAGCTTCTTCAATGAGATCACTGATATACATATGTATACTCACTGTGAGATCGTTGTTTGCGAAATCGAACTTGTTGTGGAACCCGTAGTGGTAATAGCAAATCACGGTTGAGACCAGGTAAAGATTGGTAGAATCGAGTAAGATAGATCTGACGACTGAATATGTACAGATATAACTAGAGGGCATATTAAATATTTCTCTATAGAATTCATATCGTTCGATTTCTTGATAATGAGTATCTATTCCTAGATATCGAGCTAGGTTCAATGGTTCTCGAGAGTTCGTAATCGGTAGACCAGCCAATATGAATCATTGTAAAATGTGGTTTAGACGGTTGGATGCTAGTAGCAATAGTGGTTTCTCCGGAAGAGAGAGAATGGAAAGTATGAATGACTCCTCTGTTAGTTCTCAGCTCCTATATACTGCGTTCTGTCCATACGCTCCGCCCCTTTTTCAGTGATGTCAGCCGATGCAGCCGCACCGACATTCCCACGGTGAATGAATGTGTCTGCGCTCTCTCGGGGTAGAGAGGAGTATGCTTTTTAGGTTCGGTGGTACCGTTCGACCAAAGATCGGTATGGTTTTAGATACTGAGGAATCGAGTATGGTTCGTCTATTAAAGGAAGCTAAAACTTAACTTGTCTTTTTAAGAATGAATAACAGCTTCAGGTTATTTGAAATTTAAAATTATATATAGTCTATTACAAACAAAAGACCTCAGAGGACGGTTGTATACATAGGCTTCCGCAATTTCAAAGTTGTTATGGACTATAGCATATCTTTATCATATATTTAGCTGAAATTGAATTTGACAGTTCTGGGACTTTGGTTTCTCTACTATGCTCAAATTTCGCCAATTTCTTAACCTACATGTAATAACAGCGAACATCATTGTTTTACTTTGTCTAATATGTTATTGTTTTGTATTAAGACTTGTAGTGTAATCAGTCTCTTCTTGTTCGAAAGACTGCGGTGTTCCCAAGTTTCCAATAAACTTTTCACATACTTCAATCATAAATGTTTTAACCAAATTTGATTGAGTTTTATTTCAGAAACCATAGTTCTACAATGTTTTCCGGGAAGCACATTCCCCTAATTTTTAGAGTTTAGGTTTGAATTGGTCTCAACTTGCAGACATTCTTTGTCCAACCACAACGCAATAAAACACATCACTTAGACTGTACCCTGGTCGGTCTCGTATCGTCAGGCAGTGTGTGTAAATCAACAAACGATTAACCAGGCACTAGCGAAAAATCAAAGTGGGTTCCGGTGACTGGGATCAAATGAACCGTGTGACTGCCTTGCGGGGTATTCTCATCTAAATTCAAAGTTCAATTCTATTTTTCTGCTATCATACGTAATTCTAATAATAAGTACGTTTTTCGGAAAAACAGGTTACATATAGTACCACTATGTTGGTGAAGGTGTGAGACTTTATTTCGTACAAATTACTTTTGTACTCTTATAATTGCAAAAGTTAATTATAATTAAATTCAAAAGTGATGTTTGCCACGATACGGTTTTTCAGCTATTCACTTTACCACAAAGATTCCTAATACGTGAAAGTTTTTTGTTAAAATAAGAATCCCATAATTTTATCCTAGCCATTAGTACATTCTTTCGCTAGATTTGGTTTGGGTTTCTTCATTTCCGGTGTCGACTAGGCTATTTTGAGCTCTCGTTGACCACTGGTCGTTTCTCATGGGGGATTGCTGGATAGCTATTTTTAGAAACAGCTAACTCAAAATAGTCTTTGAAAATATAATAAATGATGAATTACTTTGTTGTTTGTATACCAACCTAAAAACATGTTATATAATTATTTCGCGTAATTGAGTGGGTTTTCCATGAACCCGATGATACTGAGCTTTCAACACTCAAATTTAGAAGGTCGAGTTCGATAACTAAAATAGTACGGGATCCATTCTTAAAGCTGGTTGAGGGAACCCATCCGTTTTAATGTTTCAACTATTTTCAAGAGTTTCCATTGCAGTACCTTGGAGCAGAGCTGGCTACCGAACCTGCCGGAGCCGGCCCGGCCCGGAAACCATCTCTGCTTTGGGGAAGGGCGGACTAAAATAAAAAGGAATGTACTTTTGAAGAAGAGGCTCCCAATACCTCGATGTTCCATATATTTTTATCTATAATAGCTTTCCATATTTCAGGTTCATATTTTGATATTCCAGCGAACTTTGCCTTCTTGACCGCTGGTTTCACATATTCTGAATATTTACAAGTATTGACCTCCCAAAATCTATTAAATAACAGGCTAAAAAGGAGGTGCACATGCTAGGGATTAGGCTGAACATTGGTGATGACGTGAAACATCACCCCCTCAAGACCAAAATAGGGATATGATCTCTTTTTGTATTCTTTTTGTATTGCAATTGTTTTGACAAACAGTTAATATAAACCCTAATTTAGTTATTTACGTGGGTTGAAGCTCGAATACCGTGTTTCAAACTATGATAAAAAAGAGTTTGGATCGATAACCAATGCTAACCGGTCACAGAACAAAAAGATACTTATGACCGATTACGAGCTGTCAGGAATGTCCAACAATTGTAGCAGTTTCAAATAGTCAGAAAACTCTAGCCTGTGAAAAAGTAAATGTTATGTTGTGAAGTAAGCGCAATGAAACTATGCAGATTCAATTCTCCCATGTTTTCTAAATTGTCCGCTATATCAGTTTAAGAAGTTAAAGGTTTCAGAAACACCACTTTTTGTATTGTAAAACTCGGGGGATTTCCATTCGCAGACAGATTTTCAAAAGTCTTCCATGAGCTATTCTTGGCTTTTTGATGCCAAAGTTAGCCAGCAGCATGGCGTCATGCTAAACATAATTATTCCCCGGTTGAACGAAGACATGCAAATAAAATGATGTGTCTGTGGGATAGAGAGCAGTAGCTGAGCATCAACTGCCAAATGACCGTTGGTCAAACAGGGATTGCAAGAACCGGTGATGGGGATTCTAGTAAACTGTTTACTATTAGGAGAATAATAAATATTCCACCTAGAACACCGATAATCAAATTAGGTGTATTATCCACTAGAAAATACAAACCGAAAGAAATTTGGTATAGTCGGATTCAAAAGTAATACGGCTATGTTAATTAGCAGGAGTGTTGCAATATTTTGTCTGAGTAAGGCAGTGCCAGAGCTGATTATCCGACCGGGCAGGGCCGGTTTAACTGCATACCCGACCGAACCGGTGCGGCCCGGCCTGATCTCCAAAATTTCTGGCCGGGCCGGCTCAGGCCGGTAACCAGCTCTGGGCAGAGCGAAAGCGAATTTGCAACCTGCTGAAATCGAGCGCGTAAAACTCCACCAGGCGCAGTGTTAAAAAGGACGAAATACGCGGCATACACGGTCTTATTACATTTGAATCTGACAATATTTTTCCAAATTAATGTTGGCATTCCAAATTATCGAGCATAGACCAAAACTATGAATGTTTTACAGAAAACATAGAAACTGTTTTATTTCTCTTTAGCCTTGAGGAAGTTATTTTTTGATTGAGTGCCAATTTGAAGTAATAAAACAAAGTGGCATCTTATATTCATGAATAGCGTCAGAATGCTATATACATAGAGGAAAACTATTTCCATCGTCGATGCAACACGCACACTTAACCATAGTAAAGTGTATAAAATTATATAGGTCCGGAATAAATTCAACAATCAGTTCAAATCTAATTATTCAGGTTGGGTGTATGTTACAATGTAAGTGTTTTGAGAAGAACAATTGATTCTTTCAAACTTCAAAGCTTTAGATCGTTTCAGAAAGTGCTTTCATTATGAACCTCGGCATTTAAAGGGTTATGTTTAATACCGTTAAGTCCTGTCTGTCTGGTTTAGTACCAAAGAATAGGGCAGCAAATTCCGCGTCTTCCAAAAATGTCATTTCATGCTAATCCTGTCGTGATTCGTCGTCAGCTCCCAAGGGAGGCTTCGCTCTCAGGTCATCCATTGAACCCTGCTTTCGTAGCCATTTTGTAGGATAATGGGTTTTTCCTGCATCTGAAATTCATAGTTTTCCACTGTTCATTGGGGACCAAAGAGTAATCAGCGGCTAGCGGAAGGAAGACTGACGCAAGCATAAGACGATGAAGAAGATATAAAAACACTATCAGTGATGTTTAACTGAAAAAGTTCACATCTAGAATAATAAACAAAAAAGGAAAGGTAGCGAAGAGGTCGATGCCAATAAAGATCACACTAGGTGGTGGCTATAGGTGGTCAATTAAGAGTTCATAAGTATTTTTATTTTTTGTCACGCCATGTTACGGTTATTTGAAAATTTGAAAAATCTCATTAGAATAGACTGCAAGAAGAAAAATATCAGAGGAGATTTTTCGAATTTTCAAACGGCCAAAACTTGGCTTCCATGGCTCGGTGGCACAAATAAAGCGATTTGTGGACTCTTAATTGACCACCTATAGCCACACATAGTGTTGCCTAGATGTGCCGCGGCCTCTTCGAGACCTTCCGTTGTAACACAGGGATCAGGGACGAATTTATCTATTTTGCGAGGACCGAATTTTACTCTTTCTTGGGTCGGGGTACGTACCGACGATATTGTACAACTTTTTTCATTGGGAGAGTCTATAAATAACTATTTTGGTTTCTCTAAAGCATTGCTCTTTTAGCAAAGATATGTTGAGAAACGAATCAACTACGCATTTGAGCCAATTGTGGATATCGCGAACTTTAAACTATTTTGTCATATTATACTATTACTCTAATGATGTGTCCGAACTTTTAACGTATTCAGCATTCTGTGTCTAAATTTGGCTACAAACTCAATTTCATTTAGAGAGTTGACGCGAATTTGATCTATTAGTACTTGGAAGTCCAAATAGACAGCTAAATGAAATGAGATGATTCTGGAAATGTAGGTTGAAATTTGTTATTTTTAGTTTGTAGAGGGTGTGCATTCTTGGAAATTACTGCATCTATCGGAAAGATGTTCTGAATGATTTCAAAACCAGCAAAAGTAAGTGTTTCAAGATAAAATTAGAGAAATGTTTAAATTCTAATGTAATTATTCGGATATAGACAAGTTCCAATTCAGAAAAGTTAATCTATCAATCATGAACCTCTTATGTTTTCCTATTATAATCTTCATAATACTTCTAATTGAAATTAAACCACTTAATTATAGGAAACGGGTGTTTCCAAGGATTGATCCCAAACTTAAAGATTGATATTTCTGGAAGAATCCAACTGTGGTCAGTCCCTTTGGGGCCCATCATTTATAGAAAACATGTTTTATACAATAATCAGTGTAGCAAACACAAAGCATTCACATTATCATATTAATTTCAAAATCAAATCATGATGTGTTAATGTTTTAAAAGTGAAATGTTTGTATTTGCTGTTGTATTTCCGCAAGCAAGGTCTGAAACATAGAACACAACAGAAAAGTAATTACAAACATCAGTTATGTTCTTCCTAACTAATTGAAAAAAGCGAACTAATGAACTGAACCTATAAAGCTTTCATCGGACCAAAAACCGTCAAAAAGATCACATAGAAAAACAGATCAATTGTTACACAGCTCCACAAAAACTTGAATGGTGGTTTGATTAAAAGTAATTGACCCCTGATAGTAACGTATTTGTTTATAACATTTGCGTTTCGATCTATGTATTTAACTGTATTCCTTATATAAACTAATTTGACTGGTCTTCTGAGCACTTCTAGTATTTCAATTTATGTTTTTTCATTAATAATTGTTACTTTTTGAAAGTTCTTGAAGAAGTCTTGTAAACAACAATCAAACATGTTAGAGACCCTGTATGGGTCCAGGAGAGTTGTATAATTATATGTTGTAAATAATGTAGTTTGGAGCATAACCTATGAATCACCACATAATATGTAATATCCAAAACATTTATTTTTAAAAATACAAAGCTTTGTACATGTATTATACTCTGTCAAATTACGCTGCAAATACGCGTATTCAAAGTTTACAAGTCTGATTCAAACAAGATTATAACTCCATGTAGTTTTAATAAGTTTACACGTTTATATCATAGGGCGAGAAATAAGGAAGATCTCGGTAATATAAGCTCGAATTTCGAAAACAAGTGATTTAGTATGATATAATGAGAAATTGGTTCCATCGCTTCCGGCTACACCACATATCATTGAAGCATATACAGTAGTCTGACAAAGGCATTCTATGTAATACTTCACAACTAGACTTTTCAATCTAGACGTGTATTGTTACAGAAGATTCATCTTCATAACTGTATTCTCAAACAGAAAAATGTTAATTTTAGGCATATGAAATCTGGCTATCTATTTCTAGCAAGCAGGTCCTAATAAAACTGATGTGGTTGCTCATATTTAGTATACCTTCGCAGTTAACTTGTTACATAGAAAAATCCCAAAATATTTAGTAAAAAAACTAATAAAGACTCATTAACTCCAAATGCTTAAGTTCGGAAATAATATGAAGTAGATAAAGTAAACCACATAATACACGGATTAAGGAGTACTAGAAGAGGTTAGTGCATTTAATGGGCTAACATGATCTGACAGGAAGGAAACATAAAAACGACAGACTGGTATCTTTGCAGAATACGAAAGAAAGTGCCACAGCTAGCTGTGGACAACGTGGTTGCTGAGTCTCTAAGTGTTTTCTATTGTAAAAGGAATAAAGGTTTGCAAAGTTTATATGAACTTTATCCATCACATTATATCTATCATTCAACTAATATAAGATCATCAATATCTCATTCATACAGGAAATATCTCTGCTACAATGAACAGCAGATCAAAGGTGTGGTAATCGATAAACGAATGTTTCATTATGCAAAATTATATACATGAAAAAAGATAAGCAGGCACGTTTTCTTTCCATCTGTTTTTGTAATCCTGTAATATATTCAGTTTAATCACATGATCGAAGTGCTTCCAACAGATTTCCGGGGATCAGGTTCTCACAGTAGATGGGTTTACTTACCTGGTGACCGATATAAAATGCGCACCTGGTATTCTGTGTTTCCGCTGAATTTTGACTTACGCAGAATACTTATTTAACAACAGTCCAAAACTTGAGTTTGGCAGGTCGCTCTCTGACACTGTGCGCACCTGTGGGTTTAGTTCTGAATCTGTGGGCATCGTGTAGCAGAGCTCGTCTTGGCACCCGCACCGGCTGCCCCTGGAAGACCCGAGCTGCTCATCTTTAATGCCTACCATTGATTCGAAAGATACCTGCACGAACGCTATTTTTCGCACCTTTTAATTAACTTGCCGCTGTTCTGAATTTTGACCTAATATTAATTGTAAGTCAAATGTTATACGTTGCTTTTCGTAATTTTGCCTAAACTTTTGATCTCCGTATGGGAAACAGCTTGTTTTTGCGAAACACGATTACGATAATAAAAAAAGACTGGAATTCCCAAAGTTTACGCAATTCAGCCCACAAAATCTCCAAATCCGAATCTTTTAAACGGCTTTACCGTCTAAATACATAAGTTGCTTAATCTAACCAAAATAAACATGAAACTGATGCCGATGATCAGGGAAGAAAAACATTTTATACCCAGATTTATCTTAGAGTCTAAGCGGGTACAAGCGAGCTAATTCTGGATCGAATTCCTAGAAACTGCGTAATTGCCATGTGTAGGCAATGCTGAAGAGCAAAAGATACTATCCTACATATACAGATCTAACCAAAAGCACAAAAATGAATGAAAACAGAATGAATAAAAACAGTATAGACAAGTTGTAGAAAACTATGCATTGAAAATACTATCTTTTTTCAATTGGTTGAAAACAAGGTTCAAATCTTCCCGAGGAAAGAATTCTTGCAAATTTATTCTGAATCGCTGCCTCCACTCCCTGGGTGCTGTGCTATGAATTCCCACGTCCTATGGTTCCCTCGTCTCACTTCTTCGCTCCAAACATCTGTGATCTTGTGTTTCGTAAAATAAACAAACTTTTTAAAAAAAAATGAAATAATAGTAAAGACAATTGATATTGACTTTGTTCTACCTATGGAGTTCCCCAACACTGCATCTATTGAAGGTAAGAAAATTGCGTGGTTCTGAAAAAAACATTCGCTTGGGAAGTTAAATTTCATTCAATTTTGTTTTGCAATTTTTTTGTTTCTTCAGATGAGAACGTGTACAAAATAACTAGTGAAGTATCTACGGGATTTCGTAAATGGTATGGTAAAGATAACTAGACTTTGTGGTTACCTCAATATTTCTGTTTTCTCAGTTTAACCAGGTAGGGAGCATGTGGTTATCCATTACCTTAACCTTTAAGAAACTATTTTGGATGCATTCTTCAAAAGTTTGCTAATTACTGTCACTGTCGTATGTTGCTAAATGCCGTAGTTTATAGTCTAAAATGGGATTTCTTTTCGCTGAATAAAAGTTTATCGGATTAATTACAGTGTTGCCTCTCATGCAACAAAGTTTCACTCCATTAGAAAATAAGCTTGTTTAATGGCAGCGGACAATGACTAACCCTAAGACGATGAATAGTCGATTTACAAAATATGAATGTTTGGAATAAGAATAATGATGAAAAATAAGGTTTTTGAAAAATAGAAAAAAGTTTGACAATAAAATGAAAGAATTTACTTTGAAGAAAGCTTTTTACAAAATATATAACGGCCGTAAATAAGTCAAACAAACACTTTTTGACACTATAATATACAGAAGCGGTTGCTTCAGAACAATTTTGGTGCTGCTGTAAATGGATCCGTGACAATCTGAGCCGGGGGTTCGACTTCCCATAGCAGCAGAAGACTTGAAAACCCAGAAGCTTATTTATCTCATGTTTTTCATGAATACTGAATGTTACAAGGAAGCGGTGTTTGCTCAAGAGTTTCCTGAATGAATAGTCAAAACCGTAAGCACCATTGTCTTTTCTGTGTCTGCTGTCGACTTGTTCAGAAGTATTTATTTTGTTCGTTTGCGGTTTAAACAGTTATTTAACTCAATGAGCATTGCATAATTGCATACAAACTGAAAGTTGAATATGTTTTTTTAAGTATTGAAACTTATATCTTTTCTATTTTACTAGATCTGTTTGAATTGCCTCAATTGGTTACATTTTTCATGTGTAAAGAAAATTGACTGTTTTCGTTACAAAACTTCCTATTGTTTCATATCTATCACATAACGCTACTCTTACACCATACATCCACTTTTTCTAGACCATTGGGACTTAAAATAGTATTATTCTCCCATAAATTCGGCCTAAGCCCATAGATTAAATATTTTAATTCTCAGGCATCCCCGTCACTTGGCATTCGCGCCTCCACTTTGGGGATAACTCCAGAAGGGGCGTGGCTCAGCCAAGGTATATAAGCTGAGCAACAAATCAAAGAAAACAGTATCTCTTTGAAATTCGTTGAGCTTTATTCTTGGAAAGCTATCTACTTGGCTTTGAACCTTGCCCTACACTTCGGTACCTCGAATCAAACTTCTATTTAATTCACTATGATGCACATTGGATGTACCCTCGATTCTGATGACATGGAGCTCTCTTCACGGCAAACTTTTAAACCAACTAGCCGATATTCTGTCACCAGAAGCAGTCCGAAGAACTTATAAGTTGAACGATAACGGATTCGTATCGCGGTCAAGAAGTTTTCCGTGTTTTGTACATATAGAAGCAATTATTGCTGTTCAAACACAGTGTTCATATACGGGTTCTATCCCTTTGAATTTATATTTTACTGATCTCAAGTGTCCTTTACTATGTTATATGCGTTGTAGAATGCAGAATAGATTATAATTGAAATAAACTGTTGTACATAATATTTCTTCGTTATATGTGAAATTTAAATTAATGTATACGTAATAGACAGTACTAATTAAAGTTCAACAACAAGTCTTACTTTTTATCGAAATGGGTAATATAATCAAATATTCACGAACCCAAAAATAAAACTAAACTAAACAGGAGAACACATTATTTTAAAGCGAATCTTCTGAGCTCAGGTAGTTGTCTTCTTCTCTCTTTCTTCCAATTACATATTGGGTTTTACCAAAATTCACTGAGAAGAGCCTCAGCTTTTCCGAGTTTATTGTAGCTACGGAGGTGGCAACACCGTTTTATATTCGAATAACTATAGAGAGTGGTGGAACCCTTTTATCTTGGGCCTCATGACGACCTGTTATTCACATCAATTGCCTGTCCTGAGGAGTACGGCAAAGAAGGCTAACTATAAGCAACAAAGCCTAATAATATTGTCTGTACAAAAGCAAATCTTTAGTTTTTTGTAGGGACAGTCTCAAATATTCCTTGCTACAGTAACAAGAGTATTTCCCTGCTAGACTCCTATAATTAATCCAGTTATGCGGCATCTCCAAAGAATATGTGAAGACCTTTAGAAAAACGCAAAAATAGACATTAAAGTTGATATTATCTTTCGAGTACTATTTAGATGAAGAGATGGTATACTTCGTGCTCTGCAAAAATAAACCTTTGTGATATTTATTGCTCGAATATGTTAAAGTATTAAGAGAGTTTGGTGCAACTAACTTTAAATTGAAGGATTTCATTAATTTGATTCACTGAATAAACTTTCATCTCACCAAACGAATTTAAATTGTTCTCCTGTAAATGCAATGGCCCTGAATTCAACAAAAATAAATGACAAATAATTAGTTATGGTTTTCGAATGCGATAAGCTACCTTACTGAGGAAATTGTTCGTTTGTCAAAAAGTAGTTGCGTGAAACATTAGCTGTAACTTCAACACCCATGACTGTAGAAATCCTCTATAAATAGTTGCAAAAATTGCTTCTTGGGCACAGTCTCCCAGAATCACTTGAAAATACACAAATTCCCCATATATATAATAATTCCTTTACTTTGCGGAAATTTCTAATGCGATCTATGTAATGTACTAACAGCGTCTAGTTGCTATAGTGTTTTTCATACCAATTAATCCGGGTGAAGTTGAAAATTATAGGCATGGTTGTCCAAACTATGTGTCCAAACTAGGTACAAAACAAATTTTGTATTTTGTTAATAAAAAGACATGAAAAACCACATTAATATGCTGACCGAAAACTTTAACAACGAAAGATAACATTCTTGTTGGAAACTCCAGTCTGATTGAAAACGAAACAACTTTTCGGTTGGAAACAACATATTCGTCAGTTTTAGCATACTTTCCAGTTTCTCAAAAATGGCAACCGTAGATGAAATGATTTGCTTTACTTAGTTTCCCCTATAAATATTATATAATGGGCCGTGACTATTCAATTCCTCGTTCTGAGAGAGATTTTCATAAAAAGCAATTAAGAAATTGAGTTTTTTTCAAAATCTGATCTTTGTTGCATCGATATTTTGTGTAGTGTAACTTTTGAATAACAATTTTATCCTATTCGAAGGAACAAATTCAAACGTTCACAAAGTTGCGTTTTCTTCCAAACAAAGGAAGTATCTAAATAGCCTTCCACTTGCGTCAAAACCATGGTTTTTCCTCCTACACCGACTTGCTCACCTTATCCAGGATTGCATAAGGAAATTGTCTACAGTCTGATATATAAATAACAACAACTTACACAAGCCCAAATCAAAACTTAACTATCTTATGAATATAAACAAAATGAGGCGTAACGATTTATACAAACCGATAAAACGGAAAATGCAAAAGTGTAATCTTATTGAGAGAATAAAATGTCTTTATCTTTTTTACCAGGAAGAAAGGCCAGTTGTCCAAACAATCCCACGGTGTGGTAGATGCTCGTCTTGGTGGTTCAGAGTCGTTGACCTCCTCACCAACCTCACCGTATACTTTCCCCAAGCCTCTAATTGCTCAATTATACATTGAAAGAAATTTATTTCCGTTTTAGCCATTGAGGAGAAAAATATTCTCTTTTATCGTCACGTCTGCTCTTCGGGATTTCGTAACTTCTAATGATGAATCTGTCTAATTTTCCACGCAATCAGTATATTTTTTAAAACAGCATGCTGATTACTTTGTAACGAACCCCTCCATTGGACAGTTTGTCAAAACTCTTCAATATTTTATTTTTGCTGAATTTACTAGAAATAGCACTCACTTTACTAATTTTGCACTTCTTTTGCATAGATTCAGAGATAATCCCAACCAAACACAAATAACTCAGCTGACGCACTTGCTTGGTTGCAGCATATTAATTCAGGAATGAAAGCATGTTCTCTGAAAAAAGTATAGAGTTCTCAAAACGAACTAGGAACCGATTGCAAATATGAAATAGAATCCCACGGATTCTTAGTCATAGTTATCAGAAAACTCGAATAATTACAACAAAAGTGTTGCAAGATTGCAAGTAGAGAAGTTGCAGGTTATATTTAATGTAATAGAGATGTACTTTGAAAACGAAAGATAAATATATTTATTATATGATAGATAATTTTCTGATTTATTATCTGTACGACAAGTTATTAAGAAAGTCGAGCCAGTTCGAACCCTTCCAGGGATGCTGTTCACCAAACTTCTGTGATTTTCATTTCAGTTCCTAAATTTGTTTAAAACGGTTTGAATTTTTAATTGTCATAGCTTGGGTAAATACTCTTTCTGTAATACAAAATTGGTCACAAGCAAATGCATTCGAGTCTTACACCGCTCTCTTATTTTTTTTTACACGTTAGCCAGTAATTATTGAATCATGAGCTCAAAAAGCAGATCAAGGAAAGACGCAAGCAATGTTTCCCAAAATATATATCCAGCGCTCATCCAGAGATTAGAAGTGGGTTTTCTAGCTTATCGGAAAAGCCCGACTTTGGATCATCAAGAGCAAAAATTGAGCCGAAAGCTATATCTGAAAAGGGATTATGATTCTTCACAAACCGCAAAGCAGATCAGCTGAAATAGTTTGCAACCTTTTTTACAGAAGGGAAGGGGGACTGTTTAAACTTTAAAGGCACGGAAGAAAAATTATTTCAAATTTAATTATTTGAGATTGATCTACTGGAAAAGATATAAATAGCAAAAAGATTGGCCAAAAACGAACGATTTTACCGATTGAGGCAGATTGAACTTTTTGTGTTTCTACTTGCACCTTGGACGAGTAATGATTATTATGATTTGAAAGTAATATGTTAGAAAATGCAATATATCAACGATTGTCCACAGATTTTTGGCGAAACGCAGGGGTTTCGCAAAAAATTTGTGGATAATCATTTTTTTGCAACCGTTTCGTTTTCGATAATCGTTTTCGTGCAGGGTGACAGAATTTTTGAAATGCCCATAACTTCGTTGAAAATGGTCATGAAAAGATTCGTTTCAGAATACATAGCTCTCTCAGACAAAGAATCAATGTTGAAAACAAAATTGTGGGTGTACCGTGCCTTTAAACAGCGATGCGTTCCTGTTTCTTTAGAAAATAATAGGTTCACAATGCCTTCCATCCACATTCATCCTCCCGAGCCTCGACCCTATTAAGATTTTAACAATTAATTAGATTGTGTTTTGTTTGTGTATTTTAAGGTCCTCGCAAACAATAAATCCATTCTAGTCTATTCTATTCACCATATGTAGTTACATAAGACCCCAAAGTGTGCCCATATTTGGCTATAGCTTAATAACATTTCGTGGAACTAGAATTTTCACAAACTGTTCTATTTCCCCATCAGTCCAAAAATGTGACTATATTAACTATTTGTAAATTGTATTTAATTTAAATTTTGGTCGTTAATAAGCATTCTTCAACTTATATGTGGTAGGTTCGGAATACATGTGAGTTAGTTGAAGTTTTTGGATCATTGAAAAAAATTATATAGTCTGTTTTAAAACCTAGACTGCAAGCGCCGTTTCTAGTTAAGGTGTCGCTATAACCGATTTATTAAGGGTAAGATCGATTTTGCCCGAGTAAACTTGCACTGTTGAACGGGAAGCCTGTCATAGCGGCACTTTACTAAAAACGGCGCTTTCAGTCTAGGTTTTGAAACGGACAATACATAAATGGCTCAGTGCGAAACAAATGGAACCCAGCAACAGTAACTTTCTCAGTCTCTGTCACCTCTGAATTGAAAACTGAATTTTTCAATGGAATGAAACCTCTCCTCATCTATTTTGAAAAAACATTGACAGCATGCTTTTTGTATTCTCAAATCCTGCTCAGACAATGTCAAATTTGCGTATGATATTGTTATTCTTAGAATACAGTTCCGCCTACTGGTTAATCGTGCAATCCATACAGTGCTAAGATTTAGACTAGATTAGACGGAATCTGCTTTTTGTATTCTCTCGTTAAATCCTCCCACCGGTTAATCGTCACAAGAAACAAAAATCATTTACAGTATGCTTTTTGTATTCTCAAATCCTGCTCAGACAAAGTCAAATTTGCGTATGATATTGTTATTCTTAGATTACGAATCCTCCCACTGGTTAATCGTATAATCTCTATTTTGGTAAGATTTAAACTGGTTTTGGCGGAATAACACGCTTTGAGCTATTTCCTAAAATGGATACTGATTCTTGAGCTGTAAAAGCAGATCAGCTTATGGTCAGAAGAATCATTGCTGCGAACAGCTCAAAACTGATTAAATAACTAGTCTGTTTGTGAGGGGTGCCAACGTCTCTGAGTCAATTGAACGACGATAAAATGAATTTCAATGATGACTGAACAGATTCTTTTTGACGGACTTACCTCCCATTGTTTCTGGACAGATTCAATGGTATATATCATTCCTACAAAAAAGAATACCTATGAGGCCCCAAATGCGTTTAAGTCTAGAAATATTTGTTGTAGTCTACGGACAAATCTCATGTGGTTTTAAAGGTCTATTTATTATAATGCGAGCGCACAATTATATCGGTTGCTTGTACATTTTCCTTAGATTTCCGCACTCTTTCTAAATTCTACAGTACACCTCTGCAAGCGATTCATCCGTCGACTATAATTTTTGTATTTTTTTAGAGATTGTGCTCAACATCGATACCATTCACCCGATCATGAAATCAGAACTTTGTTTTTAGAGCCCGCAATTCCTTGCATTTCGTTTGTTTTGATCTTCATCGGTGCCAATGATATGAGGATACATTTTAAATTTCTAATTGTTCGAGGTCGGCCAAGACGTCAACACTTTTGGAAATAACGAATGTGTCCCTTTGGATATCAAAGATGAATTTTAACAGAAGAATTTTGAAGATGACTATTTAGAAACAACAAGTTACACAATAAATTATACGTAACTCGTTTGTACCGTTTTATAGGTTACAGTCGTTGCTTTATGCTGGTGGTTAAAACAGCGGTCTATACTGTATACATCCGGGAAAACTCGGAGACGTACGTAGGTTCGTTAGATACAACCCCGTACTTGCAAAAAACCTAAGAAACCAGCAGCTCATCTATCTTGTGTGTCAGGCTCTCGAAAACAGAATGTTTAAGATTTCGGAATAAAGGTCAAACCCTGCTTCTAAGAAATCTGATATTAATGTGCGATACGAGTGTTGCATTTAATTTACTCCAAAACGGTTCCGTTCTTTCTTTACGGCGTAAATGTGTCATTGTCGTAAAGAAGCCTGAAATTTTTAATTTAGGGTAAAGAAATTCTAATTAATAAATTCTCTGTATAACGATTAGTTGGTCCCGTAACATTACACTTTCGGAGTTTCGTATCCAACAGTTTCTAGACTTTTCTACACATTCAGACTCCGTGGCTGGCCGTAATTGCACTTTCAGACATGGACCTTCAAGGCATGGAATAAATTCAGCAATATCCATTTCCGCTACGCATTAACCGTTGAACGATCTACGTATTCAGGTACTATAATTATACCCGACTACCTACATTTCCGTAAAAACAAACATCGTCAAGGCTAATGAAGTCTGCTTTTTTGTATCAAGAAACTCGTAGATGGCGTGATTGGAAATACTTCCAAAAGATGACGAGACTCTTTAAAATGTAATCATTTGTAATTTATAATTGGTTTAAAAACGTCACAACTGCTATAGTCGTGAAATAATCGCTTGCAAAGGGAAACGGTACGAACGGCAAACTTTTTAGAGCTTATTAGAGTACTTAGAGGAAATTAAGAGCAAATACATGCTCCATTTTTACTTTATTAGACCTTTAACTGCGAGCGATTAGACCGCTGATAATAGAAAAGTGTTAATATGTCGAACAAGAGCAGCTGAACTTCAGAATCACCTAAAACGGTTTTATGGAATGAATTCACCGAAAATTACGGTTTCAGAATGAGTGGGGGAAAGGAGAGTAACGCATTCGGAGAATGCAATGCTTTCAAAGGAGAACAAAAGAAACGCTGAGAAGCATTTGTACTGTTAACATTAGTCAGTAATGACCAATTGCCGTTTCACTTTAAGGTATTGTCAGGCTGTCCTTTGAAATATTACTCATTCCAAGAGCGCTGAAGCTAGTTCTATTTTCTTAAAACAGCTGGTTTTCTAAATATTTGACATATTTCCAAAAAAATTGTTTCATTCATTGTTTTCTTCGCATTTTCTTGTTTAGTTGTTTATCTGAGAGATGTCTCTGGAATTCGCAAAAGTTATCAGCCTGGGAAAACGCCAGTCAATATTGCATCACCGCGGATTGTTATAAAATAAACAAATAATCAGGAAAGAGAAGATTGTATTGACAATTTACTTTTAAACTAAATATGTTTTTTGAACATACAGTGAAAGTTTAGTTTATACATGTAAAGTACTGGTTTTTATGTGCCGTGATAACCATCATGGGCTACACGTCCTAGCTCGCTTCCACAAATATTATTTCTTTTTTTCATTTTGCTCTGAAATTGGCAACTATTTTCAAGTTATTCCAAACGCTTAAACGATCTCAGTCAGATGGACAGTTTTGAGATCATATACGGCTAAGTATATGATATACCTAGCAATATGTTTGCTAAAATACTGTCAACTTTTCTGTTTGTATATACTTCAAGCTCTCTAGCATTCGAACAATTAGAAATATTCCATGCTTTATTTGGTTTTTAATCTGCCTGGGTGGGCTCCAGTGCATTGTTTTTGGTTATCAGTGGCCGCTTTGTACGCGAGTAAGCAAATATAAAGAAACATTTTATCGGGTTTAGAAGCGTTCAACGTGGCATAGAAGGTTTTTTGTCATTGTTTCGAACAGTTGAATAAAACTAGTACAATAATATTTTTATGACAACAAACAAAAAAAATTTATAAAATCGAACTGTATAATGGAAGTTTGATTCTGCCAAAGAACGAGCGATTTTTTCAACCTTAAACAACACCGCTCACGGCAGTCTTTTTTAGTTATGGACTATAACATAGCCAGTATTCTAATATATTACGGTGGACTTACTGCAAGTTTTTGTTTCGAAGTGGGGTAGAGCAGCATTTAGGTTAACTATATATAGATAGTTTAATAAAAACGAAAAAAAGAAGTGCTAAAAAGTTTCAAGGCCCATTTCGCATCACTTTTCCCTTAAAGGTTTCTTAAATACGCAACTTTCTCATGCAAATACGTCGACGACACGGCTTCTTTACGCTTGGAAAACATTGTAAACAAATGCAAAAGAATGGGTTTCAGTTATAAAAGTACCAACTTCTGGTATTTTCTTAATCTCTCCCATCCTTTCCACTTGCAACTGCTCACGTGCTCCCCTGAACTCTGGTGACATTTCCTCGCTTTTTGCAAATAGTCTGGCATTTCAGCCTAAAATGGAAAGCGGGCATCTCGTAAGAGAAACTAAGATAAGGACCAAAATGAACAGCCGCCCATTACAATCAGAAAGTGATCGAGCAAAAAGACCAACTTATTGTGTGCTCTGTTCTGTTATTTTACAATAGAATACTTAGTTGCAACTTTTGGTATTTATTTACAAACCGCTGTAGCCTTATGATTCTAGGATCAGTATATATTAAGTTTAACTTTCTTGTCACATTTATAAAATATTTTCGCTTATCGTATAAAAAGTATAAAATATTCAGATATAGTCAGATTCAAAAGTACTGTGGCCGTATGTGCTTCGTATTTCGTTATTTTAACACTGCGCCTGCTTGCATTCTACGCACGCGGTATCTGCAGATTGCTAACTTGCTCTCGCTCTGCCCTACTAATTGTAAGACAAAATATTGCAATACTCCTGCTTATTAACACGGCCGTATTACTTTTGAATCCGACTATATAAATGTTTCATCGCTTTAAAAATTGGTATTCTGCTGAAAATGCATAGTTTACATCCTTCACCGTTTTTTATGGAACTTTGTTTCCCTTAATGTTTTCTACAAAATAAGTTCTAACTATGTAGGTCCCTCTAATTCTAGTATGTCCGTATGAAATTGACTAATGTCGTAAACCTGTTATTTATCGAACTTTTCCCTAACTACAGTATTGACCATCCCATTTTACAAAGTGGTCTTGTGGATCACAACACTAGATGATCCGACTCAGAGGCTCAGACTTTCAACCCCCTCTAGACTTTTGTATTTTTAGCGAAACAAGAAATTATACAATGAATCAGCATAAAACAAGTAATTTACTACACAACAAAAGAACTGCTCAGAGAATTATCTTAGTGCTTGTGCGTAATTTCACTTGGAAGATGGTAAAACATAGTTTTCTGCTCGAAATGAAATGACAAAAAATACTGCCGATTCGTATAGAGTTTCTAGTTTCCAAAGCAGGGTATCTATAAAAATAATGACCGAGTGAAAGGAATGTCCATTATATTTTATCTTAGCGTTCCATGGCTCTTAGAATCAAACCATAGCTTATCCTATATTCTCCATACCACTGCAGGTTTTTAATCTTCTGTCCTTCCGGTGACATTTCGTGCAATTTTTACATTAGTTTCTTTGATTGCCAAAAGTTTCACACGGCAAAAGAAAAAAGCAAAACATTTAATCTAAACTACTGCGTAACAATTTCTGTGGGAATAAGAATATATATGTGAATTTTTCATGCAGTAATTAAACTTGTGGTTGGTTTTCACATAAGGAAAATATATTTAGTTGATTTCATAATGTGTGTTACAAAAAATTGCGCTTCAGGTTGGAAAGAATCATTATTAATTCTTAGTTAAGCAAAGTTTCTTTTGACATAAAACAATTAGTCTTCAACAAACTGAGACAAAACATCATTTTCTTCGTAACTTTCCTATAAGAATTCAAATTACTATTTTTACCAATATCAGCATAGATGGAAAGTACATATTACATTTATAATCAGAAACTACGAACTGACAACCAGGTCATTCTTAAAGGGCTTCATTTTGTAATGTAATCCTATGTTCTGCTAAAAATGGAAGTTTGGAAGATACTTTTGCTGAACTTTTGGTAACGTTGGAATTTGCCATATAGTGAGTCAGTGTGCTATAATATTCCCTGCACCCAGGGCTCCGCACGAACGGTCGTCAATGTTTGAAAAATCGGTCGCGACCTGCCGTAAATAAGGGCGGAATTCCAACATGTACTTTTTTAAAGTAGTCTCAATTTTTCGACGGGCCTATCCCGACCAGGTATCCGGAATTCCGGTTTCCGTTTTCCGTTTTCCCGGAATGAGTTGTTTGTCATTCCGGATATCGCTTATCCCGACCGACCTCGACCGGCAGGTCGGTCGCGACCGTCTATCTGTCAATTTGCGGACCCCTGGTTGCACCAAACCAGTACGATTGTCTTTTCCGCAACTGAAAAAAAGGGTCAATAATGGTCAAGATATCATTATAACATTATATTTTTTATTTAACACCATAGAGGTGGTACGTATCATGTTATTGGATCTACCCTCAATTGAAACTGAGCAATGAAGGGCTTAAAACATCCCACAACCGGAAACATGCTGTAATTTAATACTAATAGTGGGGGTCCATCTCAATTAGTAATTGAATTATTGAATTAGCTGGGCACATGTTTCATCCTGAATGTTTAATCGGCCAAATTGAGTTGGCGACTTATAGCCTGTTAATTGAGTCATGTATTCGAAAGTACTATTAACGTTGTAGGGCTACTATAATTGTCCGTGCACACACTACAACTTACAAAAACCCACAAATCAACTGTACAGTAAATTGGCACTGTCTTGTAACTTAGGCAACTTTACATGATAGCTGCCTATTTTAGCAGTTTTTAGCGAAAAAACGGGCTTAGGGGCCGAGTTGGCCCAAATCGGTATGGCGGAAAGTTTTCAGCATAGCAAAGTTAATCTAGAACAACTTCGACCTTGCTTCCAGATTCCAGTTGAACGGGCCGGCTGGTGTTAATATGTTTAACTTGTACGTAACATAAGTCAGGGCTGAGAATTTCGCGGGCCGGGCCGGGGCCGAAAATTCAAAAAGTCGCAAGAACAATTTTTATGAAAAATCGACGGATTTAGGTGAATATTCTGCTAAATAGTGACCAAAAACATAGTAAAGATTGTTTCACTTCTTATGGTTAATGCCGAAAATTAACAATGAAAACTAACTTTTTTGAACAATATCCGTTAAAATTGTGAAATGGACTAAAGCCTGCCAGGCCCGGATCCGACTTTTTGTGAAATCGGCCCGCGCCAGGCCGGGCATGGGTCGAGAATTTGAAAAACGGGACGGCCAGCCGGCAGAACATTTCATTGTTTAGAGGTGTTTGTCTCTTCTTTAATGTAATAGTTGGTCCCTAACCTTAGTTATTTTACCTTTTACTTAAGATTTTCTTGTTATTCCCGATTTTTATAGTTTCAAAGCGAACATTGTGACTTTTACGTGTAACTAACTACAATTCGAATACGAACTCCACTCTACGTCACGAAATAAACATATCTCGAACAGATTTTATTACCCAACAGAAACTTTACCAAAACAATCAAATATTGTAACGTAAGTATTTTTCGACAAGTCTGAGAAATGAATCAAATATTGTTTACCAAAATAATACGAGCATGATTGGAAAAGAGGCAATTGCTCTTGAGTACTAGACGACAAGTATTTATAACTTATTTGTGACGAAATAACTTAATTACTTCTGAAAACTACCTTTTTTATTTTGTCTATAGTGTTCTAATTATATATGCATTTTGTTAGAATTGTCCACAGTGCATCTATTTTGCTAATTCTAGACCTTTTTCGGTGAGTATACAACCGGTTCTCGGTTACTATAGTCTATAACAAATAAAAGACCACTGAGCGCGCTTGCATACATAGCAGAGCTGCGCGGAAGTAAAAATTTTACTTACGGAAGTGACTTCACGGAATTACAGAAGTAAAATTTCGGAATTTTAACGGAAGTTGAGTTACGTAAGTTGAAAAATGACTTCCGTTTTACTTATGGAAGTGTTCCGTATCTTAGCGGAAAACTTCCGTAAGTAAAACGGAAGTAAAAAGGGAAAAATTTACAAAGAAAAAGTGTAAAACCGCATTAAATAATAGCATATTCTCACTAGATTCTTCAGTAGACGCTGCGTTAATAACTTTTTAATAATACAATAGCTAAGATCCCGCGCGCAAACTATGTAACGCGCCAAAAGTTGTTTAAAATTCAATTAAGTATCAAAAATCTTTTTACTATAGTTCCGTAAAACTT
>JAQGAV010000925.1:0-25367 GCA_034691345.1 Phasmarhabditis papillosa | reverse complement strand
CGGCCGGTTCGAGCAGGGCTGGGAATTTGACGGGCCGGCCCGAGCCGGGGCCGAAAGTTGGCCTGGGCCGGGCCGGGCCGAAAATTCAAAACGTCGTCCCGCACAGGGATAATTTTTATGAAAAATCGACTGATTTAGGTGAATTTTTTTATAAATAGTATCCAAAAACATCAATAGGTGATTGTTGCATTTCTTGAAAAACGGGCCGGCCTTTTCCCGGCCTTGGTTCCGAGCCGCCATCTTCAATACGAAACCACCATGATGTACTTACCGCTGGTGCCGCGCACAAGAACAGTGTAAAAAATGAACTTGAATATGCAAATCGTTTCTTAATCATAATAAAGAACATAAGAATGTAAGTAATTATCAAGGGAAAGACATAGGCAAGTTGAACTAGGAGTATCCACCACATCCACGGTCTAAAGTGAGATGATTCTTTTGATAATAATGTGTGTGATAAATGAATAAGATGATAAATAAGAATACAGTAAGCATCGAATGGTTGAACAGAGATGTTAAGTTGGCCTGGTTTCGCCTATCTGGGGCCCAAAATCTCAGGTCAAACCACGTGATATACCTGCCTATGAACAGTTAACGACTCCCCGTACGGAAACATGCTCAATGCTCTGGTTATAATAGAAAAGCCCTCAAAAGTACTGGGTGTGGCACCCTGCCTTGCCCGGTGGTGCCTCAATCTCCTGGGGCGCCCTGTCAGGACGCACGAATATCAGAAGATAGCGCGAAAGCGAATGTAAATAGCACGAAAGCCGCTGAATAAGCTCAACTCTTACAATTCTTTGGATGTTTCTTGCCATAGTCATTCATTTTATACCAATGTCCCCAGTTACCGTAATCACGAATACCCTGGGTTGCGGCCAGTGTATCCGTAACTATAATTCGGAAAACCAAACCTAAAAATTATAAGCCAATGTAGCCAAAATCAAACCATCGCGCAACCTCTTCGAATGTATCTAATGATCTTTTCCGCACGTGTATTTACCCATTTACCTCATCAAATGTGGACTTTTATTTAATTTAGAACCAAATTAAAGTGTGCTCCGTTGAGAATTGACGCTCGAATGTAGCGCTACATTCCGAACACCCAACATGGAAGCACAAAAGAGCAAACAATATTGTTGTCAGCGTTGTGTATTGTATATTGTGTTTAGGTTCATAATAAATGCAAACAAAAGAACTTCTAAATAACGAACGCTGTTCTGAGAAAAACGTTATATTTCCTAAATTACTCGTTGCGGACAAATAGTATATCTTTCCTAAGCAGAGTTTCGACCATTGCGGAATCTTTTGAACGAAAGCGGCTTTTTTCTAACTAGTCTTCAGATGCACCAAACAGTTAATAAGTAAACTGCTTGATTTTTAAGGCTTTTGCAGCTACGAGGATTCGAACCTACAGCCTCGGATCCTCATGGATTCGGAGACTGCTACTCTAACCACTGGACTAAATTATCTGCAGCATCTGAGACATCTAGAGAGTAGGCGGTAGGACACTTTCAGTTCGATGTCAAGTGGCTACAAAAGGATTGGTAAACCAGCGAAACTTAACATTTTCTCTTCAAAACATTGTTTCGCGCGTTTATATGCCTGCAAATTTGTGCGATGAACCCATTCATAGTTCGATACGTCTAGGTTCTGTTTCCTTATAGAATAAATCAAACTGTTGGATCAAGTGCTTTAGCCTAGCGGGTGCTTTAGCCCAGTGGTTAGCGCAGCTGTCTCTGAATCCGTGAGGATCTGAGGATGTGGGTTCGACTCCCAGTAGCTGCAGAAAGCTTGGAAGACAGCAGCTTATTTATCACATGTTTTGTGCCCCCGAAAATTGAATGTTGGAAAGGAGCCGTCTCTGCTGAGAAGATTGAATGAATGACCGAAACCCTGCCCCTATATGTGCGATTACAGGAAATAAATTACTTTAATGACTTTGGACCAGTACCTGAATGCAAATGACACAAGTCTAGCTTATTTGGTGTAGTCGTTTAGATAACTTTGATTTTAACAAACTAAAAGTATGGCTTTTCCATCTGGTTGACTATTTAAGTTGAAAATCGAATTTTGAAACTGAAAATTCCGATAACTCGTTGGCATCTTCTTCAACTTTCCAAATCGTTTTTATATCTATTTTTCTATTAATTAATGAAAAACGCTTCAGGGTTGCGCCCGTGCAAAATAATTGGTTTTTAATCGAGAATAAGTGGTTCCGCGATTTGAATATGAAAGGAAAGATGCTGGCTGCAGTCGGCAGACACCTTTCAAAAAGAAGCGTTCTATTTTAACCCTGTTTTAAACACTTGCAAACATGTTGTGTCTAATCTTAACAATTACCCGATTTTGGATCGAATTAGATAGTCTAAAAGGACTTCCAGATAACCGTCAACAGTAGACTATTTAGAACTGAGAAATGTTGCAATTGCCTTCAAAATAGTTCCGTTTTTGCCGATTCTGGTTTTTTCTGGTTTAAAAGCTTTTAAAACAAAGCCTTCATTCAAGTTTTAAAAGTAGGTATTCATATTGTCAGCGCCGAGAGTAATAATGGAGTGTCACTTGCGTATTTATAGGATTTTTAACACCGCACTTGCAGGCAATTTGTTCGCGCGTACTTGCAAAGTACACTACTGAACGGAGAGTAGCCGCCACATGCTGGCGCGATGTTCGCAAAAGGGGCTCTGACGAGCGTTAATTCCTTACACTCCAACATTACTCTTGGCGCTGACTATAGACACCTAATCTTTGCACCGTTTCAAATATTACTAACTAATAGCAAAATCGCGCTTTGGCCTTGAACTTCAAATTTCCCAAGAATTCCCGATAGCCTGGTTTTTGCTATAGTTTTTTGTTGCAAATTGCGTCTAAATTTAAATGAAGTGACACGGCCGCACGAGGTCTGCCGAATTAGGAATATATCCCACGAAGCCGTAAGAAAGGAAAGATCAGCAATGTATAGTAATGAAGTCTTATAGTAGTTTGTATGATGAAGGATTACTCAGTTCACCCACTAGTAGTACAAATTAATAGTAGACCAAAACGTAGGATGTACTCTGCATTAGAAGCTATATTTTCAGAGCAGTATCCAGAAGATAGGCGTTGTTAGCGCTGAAACCTTAGCTCTTGATATGGACTATAACATAATCGACTTGTTGTATACAAAATCTATATAGAGAATTGTTATTAACTATTTTCTACCCGGTAGCAATTTTTTATATTTTCCAATTTCTTACCTGACATTGGTAGAGAGATAAATGTGTTACAATGAAATCTCTACGTCTCCCTATGGAAAGCGGATGTATTAGAATGAAATGAATGTGCTTTGAAGACTAAAATGAATTTACTTATCTCGATTCTGCGCCTAGCTATTGATACTCAACATTTACTTAATAATTCTCTATCAGATTAGAGTTTTGCATTCCAGTTTTCAAGTTCTGGCAGTTAAAGTTTATCTGACTTATAAAAAATGTCATAATTTGAATTTATTTTGAAAGTATCGAATTATTTTGCAAAAGCGACTTTAGCAAAGTATGAATTTTCCTGTTTTCTTGCTTTTCTTACCAATAAAACGTTCAAATTAGACTCATTTTTCTATCCATCACCTTGTTTCCAAAGAGACCATTTTCATAGAACAGTTGCTCCAGATTACACTTTTCATGCACAGTGATTAATTACAGAACAGATCACACTAAGGACTCACTTCGAAAAGACAGCTATTAAGCGAGTTGTCACAGCTGAGTTTCTTTCACGAGCTCTGTAAAATTACTAATTTTCAATTTTTTATGTTTTGCCTAATATTTTCATTATAGCAGGCCATTCCCGGTCAATATGTTTGCCTTTAAATAGTTTAACAATCTTATTTATCTGCACTTGCCAGTTGTACTAATTCTACCTCGGAAGAAAGAGGAATTTTGTTCTAATGCTCACAAGGGAAGACTCCGTGGCCGTAGTATAGCAATGCCCGGGTGGGTGCCCGGTCAGTTTTTAGCCTGCCCAGCGGGCATTGCTATGCTACTGCCACTGAACTCGACCTTGCCTTTCACAACGACACAATGCCAAGCTTAAAGAGGTTCATGAACAATATTGAAAACCACTTTTATTAACTGCAACGGACAGGGCCGCTACGGTCGTTTAAAAATTGCAAAATTTATCTCTGAATAGGTTACCAGTTAGAAGCAAAGATATTAACAGCTTATATGGCTCAGTAGTTGCAGTTAATAAAACTTATATTCGATATTGTTTAAGAACCTCGGTAGGCTTTTAATTGTGTCGTTTTGAAAGGTAAGGTCGAATTCAGAGACTTTCTAGTCAGCTAAAGTTTAAGTTTAAAGTTATTTATTTCCGGTAATTGCACATATCACACAGTATTATTTACTAAAAGTCTCCATCTAGCCAGATGACTGTTGGTGAGAAACTACGTAAACCTTGTCTGGAGCATCAGTCAACTGTAGTATTCTACCATGATAATTTTGAAAACTATACCGGCAAGATACATCAGGTAAGTGCGATATTAAGTAATACATATTTACTGAAAGTTTATTCAACTAACTGATAATAATAATAGTAATATTTATTTTTTCGAAAGTACAATTAAATGTAAAGTAAGATAAGTAATAATTTTGAAAGTTGTAACTAAACTCTTTCTTGCTTCAGGTTGTTTGTTTTTTGAGAGCCAATTTCTTAACACCAAAAGAGTGGTCTACTACCAAGGTCATTAATGCCGTTGTCACATTTTTTATGCTTTGTTTAGGTTAGTTGAAAGAGAAACTATTTCATGAAACCAAGTAGGATCCGATAAAAGAGAATCTCGTTGAAAATGGCTCAAGAAAGGTATGAAAATCCAAAATGCCTAATAACATCAAAGTCAATTTGTCTGGGTAGTGAGCTACAGCTCAAATGCTAATACCTCTAAAGCTCTAAGTCAAAGAGCCGAAACAAAACCACTCATTTAGTGAATAAAGATATTTCTTATGCATATTTTACTATAACATATAGTCTATCTCAAAACCTAGGTTTCTAGCGCGGTATCACTAGCTGGGCGCAGTGTTATAAAAATGAATGTAAAATCGGTCGACCTGGTCCGTTTTCTTCAGAAGTACATTCGTTTTTTTATAAAACTGCGCCCCGCTCTCGATACCGCGCTAGAAACCTAGTTCTTGAGATAAACTATATTTTGCAGCTTCATACAGTCTATGTTATATCCTAAAACTGACCTTCGAAGACCGTCATACTCCTTATGAAATGGCGTCTCAGTTGATTGTTATTGCATGGGCTGTACAGGCTATTGTATCTATCGTAGGTTTAGCTTATTTTAAGAATTCGTTAAATAAAAGATAATATAATTTAAAGTTTACGATGGTTAAACGATTTAATTTAAAAAGTCAAAACTTTTTTATCCCACCTTTTACAACATTATTTGTTTAGTAGCAACTTTGTCTATAGTCTGTCTTCAAATCTTTGACTTTATATATATACATTTACTAAGGCCGATGCTCTTTCAATAGTAAAACTTTAGTTTTTATTGATTCACATAAAACTATAATAAGATCCGAGAGTAATCATGGAGTGTTATAAAAGAATGGCGCCGAAAATGGCTCTGAAAGTTTTCTAAATACGAAAATATTCGCAAAATTGCATAAAATACGCAAGTAACACTCCATTATTCCTATTGAATCATACTATAACAATGATGTATTTAAGACTTTATAATAAAGTTGTATTATTGTAATATTTCTTGCAGTTATTCTTAGTCTACTGGCAGTTATACGGCCATTTAAACAGTTACACTCGTCATGTTATGGGATGCCAACAAGGGGCCGGTCTGGCTCATGGAAAGGATATTATAAAATGTAAGTTTTAAAATCAATATTTTGTTTGTGACGTATAACTGGATAAATATTTCCATAAAGCCCACAAGCTTAGAAAGGCATGCTTACAGAGGGGCAGGAGTTTTACGGACCTCGCCAATTTGGGGGCCGAAGTTGGGACATTTCGGCGCGGAGAAACCCGTTCCCACCTCTGCGATTACAGTTGCGAAACTTGAAAACTTTTATGGATTTGTAATTTGCCTATATCTGTTTTATTCTTTCTAAAGTCAGTAACGCCCCAAAATATCTACTTAGTTTTTAAAATAAGCTAAAATAATAGTGTTCAGCTAATATTCGTTGGTTCTACGCGATAATGTGGCTCGAAGCGGTGGTAATCATTTTCTTCGAAGCAAAGTATTGGGTTGAGACTCAACACAGCGAGTTTAACGAAAAGAGATCTAAGGTAATAAAAAGTAGGAATATTGTATGGTTATAACTTTTAATAATATTTTAGTTTTTGTTATTAATAGTAGGGACATTTTTATATATAGGACTATTAATAGTATTTTTGTTAATCTAAATTTGTTTTTATATCAAAATGGTCTATGGCTGGCTTTTATCAAACTGTGGTTTTGACTTGCGAGAATTCGAGTTGTAAAGTATTCAGAACAACTCAGATTATATAAGATTATTTAATATGTAATATTTATTTAGATGTTTTATTTCCCATATCTTCGTTCTATTAATTCTTTTATTACATTCTATACCTATCTAATATGGCATGTTACTATGTCTCTATATATTACATATACAAATACTGCTTTTGTTGAAGTTAGGTATTTTAATGAACAATTGATTGAGGTGAGTTTAGATGATTGAATATGTTGTTTAAAAATAATTTATTTTCCTGTAATCGCATATATCACAAAATAACTGGAGATTTTTTGGGCGCAAGGATTCGGTCATTCATTCTGGAATCTTCTAATACTAAGCTAAGACGGCTCCTTTCTAACATTCAATCTTCGGGGGCGCGAAACATGGGATAAATAAGCTGCTGGTTTCCCGAGCCTTCTGTAGCTACGGGGAGTCGAACCCGTAGCCTCAAATCCTCACGGATCCAGAGACCGCTTCTCTAACCACTCGGCTAAAGCACCCGCTATTTTTATAATAAAAAGATATGAAATTAGTAGAAGACTTCAAACTTAACTTTCTATGATTACCAGCTTTGGAGGCCTACCTGGTTCTCTCAATTCAAATTTCCTGATGACGGATTTTTAGTTATTCTTTAGTAGATTTATTTTAGATTGATGGAACTGATTGTAACATTGAAGAAGAACTAATTCATAGAATTGACACTTATAGTAAGCTGGCTGGAGTTATAAGAGAACTGGACAGAACATTCAGGGTTAGTCTCTACTAAAGTTGGGCGTTTTGACCCGTTTTACCCCAACCCGATTTCGGGTCGAAACGGGTTGGTGCAAAACCCGAATTTCAATCTGGGGCTCGTTTTTTGGGGTTGAGCTGCCCAACTCTAGTCTCTACTTAACCACGAACTAGTAAAAATACAGCATTTGGAAACATACGGGTTATCCATATTAAATAATTTAAAACATTTCTAGTCTTTATTGTTATAATAATCTAATATTTATAGTTATATGCCTTCATTATGCTTGTTATCATCATTCCGTCAGTTATCTTCACACTAATGATGATGAACCAACGAATTCGGAGGTCTGTGATTACAATGCTTCAAAACTATTATTTTTTTAAATTTTCAAAGCTGTTCAATCAAACACATATTATTTTAATATGGTGCAGTTTGTTAAACTCATCTAACCCTTTAGTAAAGATTTCTCTCAAGATAAAACTTTTAGCTAAGTCTTTGAAAAACCGGGGTTCTCAAACGGGCCGGACCGGCCCGACGGGCCCTGCGACGGGAAAAGCTCCAACTTTTAAATTGTGATCCCACTAATATTATAACTTTTCAACATAAACTAACACTCGATAATCCAAAAATTCGAAGCATTGACGCCTTACCTCAACTATAGATATTCCAGTGTGCAAGATCTCATTCTGTGTGCTCCCTCCATTGGTCTGTGTGCTTATTCTTTTCTAGGGGTTACTGTAGCTCCGGCAAGACTCCATGATGAGGTAATATCTGTTCAGAGGCTTGGTATTTGGAATTTTCGCTTTCTGATATTAGGATTAGAGTGGTATTAGATTCAGTTTAGGATAACTCTCGATAAAATTATCAAACTTCAGTATTCTTCAAACGAATAAAACAAAACCCAGTCAAGAAGTGTTTCTGCGCTTTAAGAAAATATTATGACCAGGGACCTTGGTTTTGTGAAATATATAACATTTTCTGTTGAAAAAAATGTGCTATGACTACTTATTAGAGTTGTTAAATTAAACTTGAGAACTAGAAATTTTGAATAACTTGAAAACTTATTGATAACTTATTTCAGGTAAACCGCTCGAAATCCTGTCTACTTCAAAACAAAAGCATTTGGTTTCCCTATAGAAGAGATGTAAGCTTTCTTTTTCCAAACAAATGCGGAACGAATTTCGAGTTTCAGGTTTACCAAATCGCAAATACACTATGTCAACACATGGAGCAATACGATCTGGGGATATCAATTTGGGGATTTGCCATCGTCTCAAGACCACTTATACTTGCGGTAGGCTTTGTTAAAGAAAAGTTCTTGGTTGAAGGTTTTCAATAGCGACAAACATACGACTGGCCTTCAGAAGGAAATTTTGTTGACAGCTCCATTCTTATTCTTTAGAAAATAAAAATATTGTATTATTAGCGCTGCTCAAAACCAGAATCAGATATTGTCGCGATCTTGATAAGGCTGAGTTCAAGTCTTAGTTTTCCAATGGAAATTTTATTTTTCTGCTCAAGTGTATACAAATATCAACAATACTGGTTGAATCAAAGAAACAGTTCATTCAAATAGGATCTACTATAGACTATAGTAGATCCTATTTGAATGAACTGTTCTATAGTCGATATCAAACAAAATACCTCAGAGCGCGGTGGTATACATAGGCTTCCGCAAGTGCATATTGGTCCTCTTCTGGACATCATACAAAATAAAACTAGTACATTAATATATTTCTGACAACAAACAAAAAATTGCGCCTTGAACAATAAAATGAAAGTTCAATTTTGCTTCAGAACGAGCGATTTTTGAAATCTTAAACAATACCGCTCACCTCGGTCTTTTTTGGTTATGGACTATATAGTCGACGGTTGAATCGTTTGCAGAGGTGTACTGTAGAATTTAGAAGGAGCGCGGAAATCGATAGAAAATGTACAAGTAACCGATATAATTGTGCGCTCGCATGATAATAAATATACCTTTAAACTACATGAGATTTGCCCGTAGACTATACTAGATTACACCAGAACCTTCAAAAACAAAACTGCTTTAAGCAAAAAAAGTTATAGTTCCTTCAAAATATCACATTTTATCAATTCCGTTTTCTGCCTTTGCCTCGTATACACATTTTATCAATTCATACAGTATACGATATACCGAAATGCTTTCAAAATGCCATTATTATTTTAATTTCAGACCTTTTCGGTGATGACAATGGTTCTTTCTTTAATAATCGAGCTCTCTCCACATGACCACGTTGATAACCATCATTATCCTAACTACACGGATTTCACACAAGAAAATGCTACTACGCTTGGAATTATAGAAACAGTTACGGCGGCCATATCGGGAAACTAAAAGTAGCGCTTCAGCTGGACATCTTAAGCTATTTATGTGTATAAACCTACGAAACTTTGGTTGTAAATAAATCATTAACTCATAGTTTCATATTCTTGCTGATTGGTGAGTTTTAGTAAGTTGAAGATTTTAGTTTGATTGCACATGCTTCACTAGCATTACTTCAGTTGTTAAAGATCTTTGACACTTAGTAAACTGAAAAGCTGTGTTTTAAAAACTCAGTTTGTATGTTGATATTCAGTGGACTTCGTAATCTTCATAACTTCCTCTGTCGATTCAAACATTTGGATTTTTTTTTATAAACAGTTGGTTGGACAAAATATTTTTAAGTTAGGAAGTAGATCTGTTCGGGAAATTGGCCCATATTTGTGAATTCAAGCAGGGTTAGGAAATTGACGTACCGGCCGGCCCGGGCCTTTTTGGGAAATCGGGCCGAGCCGTGCCGGGCCGGGCCGAAAATTAAAGAAACGGCCCGGCCTATTCCCAGTCCTGAATTCAAGATTTGGGAATACTGTGATTCTGAGTTAAGTACAAGAACTCAGTATGAACTTCATAAAGGTACAAATATCAGCAGCAACCCACCCAGTTCTTCCGGATATATTCTTTCGATAATTAACCCCTAGCTTCCCTTAGAATTTGGATGTTTGCCCAGATAATCTTTGCACGCGCGGTGTTTTTAATTGAGATCCGAATAAATGAGACCATCGCTGTCGTCAAAAGTCGCCGCGGTGGTGGAATCCTCGTGAGCCGAGAGGGGAGCAAAATTTAATTTCCTAATGAAACCCCATATCTGGCAAGCAATCTCACATCCACGACCAAAAACCCATCGAAATCAAAATTAAGAGAGGTTTCAAATTTCGCGCTACCCAAACCCCTCGCTTGGCAGTATGCGAAAGAACAACCAAAAAGTTTTCTCGGTTCAAAAACTGGCTTTCTTTTAAGTTTTTCTCTGATTTTTCGAAAAATTGAAGTTTTTGGCCTAAACTAACACGATCGGGCTGGTCTGCTTTTTTCCACACCTGGTCCAAGTCATTAAAGAAGCCTAAATATCGTTATTTTATACTTGTAAATGCAATCGTATTGTTGGTTAAACTAGTTATTTGGAAGATTTTGGGTCCATTAACCCCAAAATATGGCTTTCTGATCAAAAGCGGAAATATGGAGTCATTTCAATTACGTTAAGAGCAAAACGCGGCCCGCGCGTGGATAGCTTTTATTGGTTACGCTTGATTTTATATGTTGTTGTGTCTGGTCAAATTTAGCAAGTATTTACTGCAAAGTTAAAGCTTTGACAAATTGACGATGCCGTTCTCTGATTAGTTTCAGTTTTGTCAATCTCATACCATGATATCTGACAAGGAAAAGTAGCTTACAAGATGTTATATGTTTAATGTCTGCTTTAAATAATGGTGGTAAATTTCTTTTGGTTTTGATGGAACAAAAACAATACTGGGCTTTTGTCACTACAACTTCATTTTTTTGTAAGAAATCCACAATCTCTTCATACTTAATTCACTCATTTTCCTGATTAAAACTATATAAAATATATTTATTCCGTATATTAATGTATATCACATGACGGGTATTCTTGTTATTTTTTCCATCTTTGGGGCAGCTAGAAGTCGGTTCAATGGAATCATAAGAGAACAATCAAGCATACATTCCACGGTTGCTAAATCCGGCTTGGGACGGGGGAGCGATAGAACCCACAACCTTTCCTCCTCACGGATTCGTAGGCCGGCGCGCTACCAGCTGATCTACTACGCCTCCTGATGTTTTCCTCATAAACAACTTTTCTTCCAGTCTACCCTGTTAAATGTTGCCTGAAACAAGTTCTTTAGTTTTATCAGTTGAACATACCTATGAATTAGAAGCTTCCTTACATTTCAGCATTTTGTATTCAAACATCTCCTTCATTTAGAATCTATTATGTTTTCAGAATGCAAGCAGTGAATGTTATTCTCCGACGTAAGGAGATCTCAATAGATATAGATAAAATAGAAGAAATGTCAGTGGATGAGGAAGCAAGATTAGAGACATACTTTCATAGACTTATTAAGGCAAGTAAAGGGAGAGGTTGCAAAAGGCAGATTTCTCAAAAGGATTTCTCAAAAAAGCCCGTATTTTGAGGCCGCCCTGAGAAGACTGGCAAAATGGACGACACGCTTCTATGGGCTGTGTTAAACCTCTAATATTAATATTTCGATTCATAATCCTAGACCATCGGCTCCGACTCATCTTACAGTTCAGCCCTTAAAGCTGAGCCATATTGGATATAAATTTGTCGACAAATATTTCGTTTCAGATTTCTCGTCTGTACGGAATGTATTTTTCTCCTAAAGCTCATTGGGCGACGTGGATAATCAATGGTTTTGTGGTGCTATTTGTATTCTTTTTCTGTAAGTTAATAGCGTGATAGAATGGTTAAATCGAGCAAATGAATTAGGACCGGCCAGGTCCGCAGAACGAGGAAAAATAAAAAGTTCATTGCTCGAAGATACTTGTGCTGAAAACAGGAGAGCTGTGGCTTGCACTTGGCAAGCCACTTTTTGAAGACTTCGTAAAGGTCAGAGCTGGTTATCCGGCCGGCCGGGCCGCTTTTCAGCCTTTTGTGCCCCTGAGGTTGTTATCCGACCGGCCCGGCCTGGGTTTCAAAATTTTAGGCCGGGCCGGGCCGGTAACGAGCTCTGGTAAAGGTTGTAGAGAACCAGTGACCGTAGTAAAGAAACGCCCGGGTGGATGCCCTGGCAGTCACCCTGGCGTTTCAGGCAATTTGTTACTATTTCTTTCCTTATTCTTTTTGCAATCTTGTTTCTTAGAGCAAAATACGACGAAAGACGTAATCGAGTCTGACTTTTTGAAAAGGCCGGGTCGGGCTTGCCGGGTCTATAATTCAAATGTTATCCAAGCCATAGGTCTGGCGACCCGTAAACTTCACAAACCACCTTAATTAATACAGTTTTATTTGCAGCTGTTTTCACAATGGTATCTGAGATACATTTGGTGAAACTACAAAAGGATAGTGTTGACATGGGAATATCAACTATATTATGCGGAATAGCATGGAATGTACAGAGTCTTATTTCTATGGTTTGTTGGAAATACATACACAAATATATAGTTTGTTGCTACGGCTTGGTTTCTAACATTGTGTCCTAGGGTTTTGGTTTTGGAACTCTCGAATATGAACCGTCAAAAACATAACTCTTTCGGGTTCGGCCAGTAACAAACTGCGCCATTGGGTGGATGTTCATGTTACACGGCATTCTAATTAACGATATCTTCCAGTATTTTCTAATTTATTGGCAAGTCAACGGAGATATGTGGAGCTATATGGAAGAAGTTATAATGCATCAGAAGGGAGATTCTATTAAGAAACGGAAGGATGTATTGAAAAGTAAGAAACATATTAAACATTTAAACAAAATTATTGTATCTTCTCATAAAACTAGACAAACTGGCTGCGCTGTATAGGTAGGAAGTATAGCCTGAATCAAACGATAGGTTTCCCGCGGAGTATCTTAGAGAGAAGCGATGTTACATTAGAACGAATGTATCTTTGGCACGGTGCGCCAACAAGGACAAACGAAAAGAACTGTGCCCCTTTTAGAATATTAAAGTTGTTCGTTTATGAAAATTAGTAAATGAAATTGATCGAATAAAACTCGTCCACATAGTTTTTGCAAGCTCTTTTTGATGGTATAAAAATAGTAAAGATTTAATTAATAAACTAAGACATCATGGCATCAAGATTTGGATGCTCAAATTTACTCTGTCACTGTTCGTTAGGGCGCGGCGAGCCGTATTGGAGAAAATGCTCCCAAACCACCGATTTTCCGTTCGTTTGTTTATACTCTTCTCCCCATGATACTGCGCTATGACCCTAGTCCTTGATACAGACTATAGTAAGTATCTAATATCTTGCGCATTTTATGTTATTACTTGTTTCTTAAGGGTACATTTGGTTCTCAAGAATGATTGTTATACTGTTCTTTACTGTTATGGTCATATATAATTTGGTGGAATTCGAAGTTATAGAGGATACACTGGGAAAGCATGAGGTATGTACTGCGCGGTAAAATATTTATAGTATTTTACTTCTGCAATATAATTCCTACATTAATACTTTTTTGAAAGTAATTGAAATATACGCAAGCAAAACACCGGTATTTCTTTTGAATTTAACTATAAACTCAAAATTCATCCTGCGATGAGAACCTACTGCAACACTTGTTAAGCTCTGAAGACATAGTATGGATCTCGATCCAACGCGCTGTCCTGAGGCAAAGCGGTGCTATAGTCCATCTCAAGACCTAGGTTTCCCGCGCGGTATCACAAGCGGGGCGCTGTGTTGTAAAAAATGATTGTAAAATCGGTCGACGTGGTGCGTTTTCTCTAGAAGTACATTTATTTTTATAGCACGGCTCCATGCTCGTGAGACCGCGCTGGAAACCTAGGTTTTGAGATAGACAATACATAAATAGATTATATTAATCAAACACCATTTCTCTTCAAGATATTGGCCTGGAAACCTAGCTACTGGTACAAATTATAGATACTCTTTAAATATTCCGAAGGAGTGTATAATTATAATTTTGTTTAGATATTCACGAATCCCATTCTGAAATTACTGCAAGCCTGCTGTTTTATTCACCTATTCTTATGTTGGAATTTGGCAATCTTCCTATTTAACATATTGATTAGTGGTACTCTTATAGAGATTAAACACTACAATGAACAGGTTGCTGAGGTACGATTGAACCTTCTATAGCCTAGGTATTGTAAACTTTGAAGATGTGTTCAAGATAATCTTGTCTTATGTAAAAATCGATTTACTATGTCTCAGTGGTGTGCGGGATCCGGAAACGGTATTCGGGATTGTAAAAAAATTTCCCGCGATCCCGGATTCGGGAGGGATTCCGCACACCACTGCTTCGCATTATACAACGAAGATATTATTGTACTCCGCATCCTGATGATTGGAGTTCCTGCTTCAAAAGTTCTTTCGTCTCACATATTCGCTCCAAACATCTGTCATCTAGTGCTTCAAAAAATCAATAAACAAACTTTTAATCTTTAACATCTATTATACTTTCAGCTAAACGGTAACAACGAGGCTGAACTGAAAGGAAAACTGATATCTATGGTTGTTGCCCATACCAAAATAGCAAAGAATATAAAGAAATTGGACAGTTTACTAGGGGTTTGAATACTTTTAAAGAGTAATTGATTCTTATATTACAGGCTTATGCTTTTGTTATGGTAGCTACCATTATCCCGTCAACTTTACTTACTCTACTAATGTTAGCTCATAGCGTTGATGGATATATTGATGCACTGATATTGGGTTAGTTTAAAAGAGAGGAAAAGACCAGCCGGCAGATTCTATTTCAATATGATTAAAGATATTTATTTCCTATAATCGCACATATCACACAATAACTGTAGATTTCTTCGGCACATTCCGGAATCTTCTGAGCACAGACGGCCCCTTTCTAACATTCATTCTTTGGGTTCACGACCGGATAATTATGCTGCATGTTTCCCAAGCCTTCTGCAGCTACGGGGAGTCGAACCCACAGTCTCAGATCCTCTCGAATTCAGAGACCGCTGCTCTAATCACTAGAATAAAGCACCCATATGTTCTTTCAATGACACATATCTTAATACATAGTTATTTTTACCAGAAGATCCAAAAGAAAGAGCTAGCGTTTCTATGAAATACTTCACGCAAACTGGAAAAGTGGGCCCGGCAGCCGGTTCGGCCGGGCCCACTTCTCTCAATTGTGGCAAAGAGCTCCAAAAATTTGCAGCGTTCTTGGTAGCAGCAACAAAATGTAATTTTATGTGAAACGGTCCGTTTCAGAAAATACGCAGATAGAATGCAAACAGCCATAATAATTGATAAATACTCAAACATTTTTTCAGCCCTACCCTCACTCTTCATTACAACTTATGGCTTCCTTGGACTTACATTGTCTCCAGCCAGATTATATCATGAGGTATGTCGTCAGACCGAGCCAGCAGTTAAAAGAAATAACATTCTGCACTGAGCAGGGCTGAGAAAGGCCGGCCCGTTTCTCAAATTGTCGGGCCCGGCCCGGATGCCCGTGAAATTCCCAGTCCTGTCTCTAAGCATTCGAACTACAATAAATAATTCAACCTAGCTCTATACTACTTCTACTTACTGGTTCCAATTCTTTTATTTGCAGATGAGTCGCTCTAAAAACTATCTATGTCAGAATATGTCCCTTTGGGCTCCGTACAGACCTGAGGTTAGAAACAAGTCAACAAAACAAGGAGTAGGCACAAAATGTCACAAGAAACCTCTTTTCATCCTTACCTAGTCTACACTTACAGGCCGGGCCGGGCCTGGCCGAGATAAAACAATTTCCAAACTTGCTGGGCCATTGGAGAGTCCGATTTTATGGTTGCATTTACAGATTTATAATCTCAACATGGTCTTATGCGCACATATGGACCAACCGAATATGGGACTGACAATTTGGGGTTTCGCCGTCCTGTCAAAACCATTGATCCTTGCCGTAAGTTAAACAGAAATTAAAAAAGAATAATAACAATAATTAATAATATTATATATTGCCAGAATCGCATATCACATTTCTGTAATGTGTATTTCATTTGCGCTGGGTAATCAGATTTCTGAATATTCTGGGCTCGCTCTCGTTATTCTTTGCCAAGTGAAAAAAAGAATATATTAACGGGTTTTAGTCAGAATATATCTAGTTTGTTTGCAATTCAACTATTGCGTATAAACTTTTAAAACCATTACTTCAGACTCTTTCTGGAATGATCATGCTGCTATCGTTCATTTTGGAGATTGCTCCCACCTTATCCGAGATCATCGACGATAACAATAGCTCCAATTCAACCCGATTCAGATAGGCGGATTCTGACCTTAAGGAAAGAGATCACCTACATATTGTTCCAGACCATAATTATATTCACGGGTATTCTGATTGAATCTTTGTTCTGAGATCAGAACTTACATGATCGGCCAAGTTGGGCAACCCAGCCATAACTAAGTATATGTATGTATTCGTAGAAACTAAATAAATGTATTTTATATCAAAAATCGGTTGATGAATGATCTGAATCTTTCAGAAAGCTGTTATAAAAATAAATGTGTGTACCCGAAATGTAAACAAATCATTGCAATTTATGAACTGTAGTGATTTAATGATAATCTATTCTTTATTGAAGACAGGATCTGCAGAGAGAATTGATTTATAAACAAGAGGGTACAATTGCCATGATATGTTTTCAAACAGAATACATATTTCGCCGTTACTTTTAGAAATGTTAGTAAAACTTTCCATGCAAACTTTTAGTATTAAGATTATTTTTTATATTAGACGTCCCCTGAAACCTCGGTTCTACGCAATAAACTACCACAAGTTCTGAAAGTTAGAAATTTGATTTTTGAAGCTTCCTCATGCATGTTCTCGCGTTTTTCTGATTTGTTGGCAGTATTCAGTTTATTAAGGTCTTTATTATTTTAAGATTAGAGACATTGACATCAGCACAGTACAATCAGTACAAAGCACACTCCGACTTGGCATATATGAGTTTTTAGCAATCACTGATTAAAAATAGTGTGAAAGCTAGAACTGTTTCTTTAAGTAAAACAAAGTGTGCACTCTTTTTAACGAGTGTGGTGCAAAATCGCTACAGGCAGTTATATAATTCTGTATTTATGAGTTTTAAGGGCAATGTAGAACTGCCCTGGAACGGTTCCTTTAATTAAAAGTTTGTTTATTGACTTTACCATCGCAGATGATTGGAGCGAAGAAGTGAGACGAAGTGGAAGCGGGATTTCATAGCACAGCACCTTAGGAGTGGAGAGGGAACCATAGAAAGTGCCGTTTATGGAGAGAGGTCTCCCGGGAGTGAAGTGGGCGAATCAGAACAAATTAGGTAGAATTGTACATTTAGGGGGATTTGAACCATCGACCTCTAGCTTATGCCCCAACTGAGCCTCCTCGCCCCTTTCAATGTACTGTTCACCAAACTGCTGGGTAACCGTAAAAACAACATAATGAAGTGCCACAACATTTCTAAATATTTTTATCACCGAAAAGCGCGATGTTGCTTAAATCTGGCCCTGCGTGCGTGCTCGTTAAATATAGATAAGAAGTTGTTCACTGTCTTCAATGCTGTTCCTACTGCTGTTGGTGTCTATTCTAAGTGTTAAAGCTGATGATTGTGCTAATTGTGTAACTGGAGGAGGACTGTAAGTATAAGATATTTATATATTAGAGCTGGGCATTCGGGCCCGTTTCAAGCAAGCTCGGGTTCCGGGCCCAAACGGGCATTGCAAAACGGGCTTTCGGGCTTCGGGCCGAGCTCACGCTCAACTTTCAGTATGGGGCTCGTTTTTCTCTATATGAACCTAGCTAGAGTCTTTGTAATTCATAACTTTGTTTAAGCAATTCTATTTATTTAACTTTTCTTGGTCTAAATAAATGTTTTTTACAAAATTTACGACCTTACAGTTGGTGTGGCGATGTTGGTTCATCGGTAGGATGTGCAGCAGTTCAGGACAATTGTATTGCTGTAATTAATGTAAGTTAGCAGAGTAAAATCGTTTCAAGAAAAAACTAATTATAATTAGTACTTCATAGTTATTTGACAAAAAAGTATTATCATTGAGTTATGAACTTCCGATACTATTTTTCAAATACTATTTTAAATATTATTTGGTGTAGAACTTCTAATCAAAATGTAAACATTAAACATGTACTCTGCTGAAACTTTTGAAAATTAAAGTATTGTGTGAGTTGGTATAGGAGTATAGGTTCCGAGATCCTAAGCCCTTCTTGAACCGGTGTTTTCCCGTTATGAAATATTTAACTATACAAAGTGCAACAATAATATAACACTAATTAGCAAAAAAAGACGGGTTAGGGCCGGAGTTAGGGCAAATTGGTTGGTTTATTTGTGTTCCCCTTATTTGAGTTGGTATAAAATATTATTTATTTACAGGACACATACAACTGTCCCCGTTATCCGGACCCTGCATATGCCTATGACGATGCCTGGGCTCGTAAGTGGATTCTACCACTCATTGGAGGTGTAATTGCCTATAATAATACAGAAGCTTGCTTGAAGTAGGTAATTTCTCAAGCTTGACTAAATTTAGTCTGTTTGTTTCTCAAATTCCAATATGAGGTAAAATAGTCCAAGCAAAGTAAGTTATGCGCAGTTCCATAATAGCTTTGTAAAACTTTCTCGCGACACCGGCCGTGCGCATTCGTTTTATGAAAGAATATGAATTATCCTTTCACTCACTTGTGTTACTTTTTCATTTTTAGAACTAATCTGCCGTCTACAACCTTGTACAAGAGCATCAATGTTGACTGCGAAAATCCAGGTATATTTGGAAACAAAGAGTATATTGGGCCGAAAAGAGGAATGTGCTTTTGTATAGTGTTCCCCAAGAGTAAAGAGGCCGTGGTCCCTGCGTACATTTTCGATTTTCCAACCGCACCAGCCGGCAAAGTTCGTGCTCGGTCCTGGCAACTGCACGACAGAATGCTCGAGTTCTGTTGGCAAAACGGGCCCTTACAAAAATAGATGTCTTATCACCGCCTCTGTATTCTTGAAACGGACCATAGATAATGATCAGATGAACCTGAGATGAACCTCCGAATACAATAAGATAGATTATACTTTTCTAATTAATTTCTAGTTTAGAATTATTTAGAAAACGGATGGGAATTTCTCGGGCCGGCCCGAAGTCAATCTTAGACTCCGAAACGGGGAAAAACGGGGAATATCATGGGCCTTACCGGACCGAAAAATTTTGCCCGCCGGCCAATTTCCACCCCTAACTTAGAAATCCATATTCATCCGATGTTTCTATGAATTAACAAAATGAACCACCTAAATAACGAAAGAGAGACTGATTTTTGGTGGTGAATGTCCCCATATATATAAACAAGATGCGAGATTCGCACAACACTGAACAATAAAGTTTATTCAGGATCTTATTGTCATTGTTTTACCGCTTACGATACATCAGCAAAAGTAATTATGGTATCCTTCCGAGGAGCCCACGGCAATATGCAGGATTTCGATATGATGAGCAGTCTGTATCTGTAAGTCAACAAATACCTGTAGTTTTCGGAGTTTTCTACTAAAAGAAATGTAATCAAGATCATTTCGAATTGCTATTATTTATGTATTCCGTATATCAATGTATATCATATGACGGTTCTTCTTCTATATTCGTGTCTGCGGCGCTGGGATAGACGCTAATATAAACGGTGGTCAGTAAGCTGCTTAGTATATATGCGGAGCCAGCTGCCGCTTTGCGGAAGAATCCACTACTAAAAACTATTTTGTATTAACTATTTGCTTCTTTGTTTAATAACATATATCTTTTCAGTAAAAAGAAGGCTTTCTTCAATTGTGGCAATATTAACTCTTATTTCTACAATGCATTCTATTATATGTGGAATGGTGGTCTAGAACAATCACTGAGAGAATTAAAGTATATGTATCCAGATTACACTCTTATTGTAAGTTCTATGAAAAAGACGTTATTTTAGAAGTTTCAATTTGGGTTAACTATAGAGTTGTTAAACTTAAACTTGAAAATATAAACTTGATTGGCAACTCTAGTTAACTATTAAATCGACATGTCCGGTAACGACTGCCTCGAATTTTTAATCTTGTTTTGTGTCTTGTTTTGTGTAGAAATAAAGGTTGTTTTGTGATCTAGTAAAACGTAATGAGAATAACTTTTGGAATTTTATTTTTCTTCAACGGTCCGAAGACTGAGGTAGTAATTGAGAATTACTTTCGCTGCATTGGTTCACATCAAATTTTAAGTTGTTAAAGGTCTGTTTAATTCAAATTACAGGCAACAGGCCATTCTCTTGGAGCTGCAATCGTCACAGTGTTTGCTGCTCAAGTAGTTAAAGTTAACATGTGGCAGCCCCAGAATATAAAAATGATAAATTTGGGATCGCCAAGAGTTGGAGATGAAACCTTTGCCAAGTGGTATGATAGCACTGTAAGTTTGAAAATCCATGTAAATAGTAGATTAATGAAAGATGAAAAAATATAAAACCGATACTTACTAAACTGTTTATTCAGCTAATTATGGCTATTTGTCTATCTATCTGCGGGTTACTGTAGTCTTCGTGGCGATACAAAACAACATCGCAGTCCTTGCTTGACAATATTCGAATTAATTCGTGCGGAAGAGTGGCTACTTTGCAGCACAATATTAATATAAAAATTTAGAAATTAAATGATTTTTAGTTTCCTTACTCCTACCGTGTTGTTCATGCGGCAGATCCAATTCCTCACGGGCCAGCCATGAAAGGCAAAGACGAGCTATTTCACCATAGATATGAAGTATGGTAGGTACATATCTGACTGGTATCAGTTCTTACAGCAATGCATAGGTAGAGTTGGGCAGTTCGGCTCGAAAAACGAGCCCCAGCCCCATATTGGAGCCTCAGCTCCGCTCGAAGCCCGAAAGCAGGTTATTACCGAAGCCCGTATGGGCCCGAAGCCCGGGATTGAGTGAAACGTGTGAAAACTCCCAACTCTATGCAAAAGTAATGCAAAATTCCCCAATATTTGGGCATAAATTAGATAGCTATTTTTCAAACAAAAAGAAAAACTCATCAAATGAAATTAAGTGTACCCTTGGGTTGTATTGTAATTAAGAAATCTATAGTTGCTCGCAAGAGGAAAGAGGTCTTGTTAAGAAATCCATTTTGTATGAGCCTGTTTTGCCAACAGAACGCGAGCCATCTGCGAATTCTTTTCAGCCAACCTTGCAGTTCCCAGAACCGCAAGCAAATTTTGCCAGTATGCGCGGTGGAGAAAATCGAAAAGATACTCAGGGAACACGGCCTCTTTACTCTAGGAGAATACTATAGCGAACTAGACCAAAAGAAGATTCAAAAGTGAATAAAGAACTTTAGGTACAATAATGATATGGCTGTTGGTTCCAACTATACCATCTGCGGCGAAGCTGATGGGCCATATTGCAGTAATTACAATGTAAGAAATATGATAAATAACTCTATGCTCTAAAATATATAGTCTAGATTGTTTAAAAAACCTTTATAAGTTTTCCTTCGCGACCTTCCAAATTTCAGAGACTTTAGTCCGGGCAGGCAGGGGCAGGAAAAAGCCGTCCCGTTCCAAGTTTCGAAAACTGAGCTCTCGACCCAAATGGCTTGAAAAATTCTTCTTCGACCTTTTGAGGACCACTGAAATAAATCGTTAAAAATTGACAAAATAGCTATTAAAATGATACTGCATCATAGCTCAGTTCAATATGGAGCAAAAATAGTGACCCGAATAAAAATAAGCCGCGAAAATATCTTTAGTTATTCATTATAAGTTCTCCGTGGAGTCGGGCCGGCCCGGGTCAGCCCGAGAATTCGTACCCCTGTTGGCAGGACCTGCCATCACATAGATATTTTTAGTACTGCAACCAACGTGATGCTCTATTCTTATGATTATATTGGTATTATTTCTATTTTAGCCTCCTGCAGATGGCGGCGACGATCATATGCTCTATTACAATAAAAATTTCCACACATGGCCCTATCAGGGATGCCCAAAGTAATAAATGGGTATGCAATTATGTACTAACTGTATGTAAAATGAATAAATATATTGCATTTGCTGACTCTTTAATCAGTTTATCGAGGGTGGAGTATTGAATTGCATTTCAGAAGGCGGCCGGGCCGACATGTAAAAACTCCTTTTGCTTTCTTCTGGGTTAGACTTTTTCTGAAATGATCATGCGGCTATCGTTCATTTTTGATATTGCTCCGACCTTATCTGGGGCAGCGAGGATAACGATAGCTCCAATTCAACCCGATTCAGATAGGCGGATTCTGACCTTAAGGAAAGAGATCACCTACATTTCACTCACCAACTATAATTGCATTACAGTTATTCGAATTCAATAGTTGTTCTGTGAAGAGTGTTTTGAGTTCGGAACTTACCAGATCGGCCTAACTGGGCCACCGAGCCATAATTAAGTATTCTTGAAACAAAAATATATGTATTTGCGTTCCAACCATTAAGTGTCTGAACACGATCCCAAACTTCTTAAAACCAGACCTCTCTTCGGGCCGGTGCGGGCCTTGTAAAAAACCGAAGGGCCCGGCTCGATCGGGCCTAATAGTCTACATGATGTCAAAAGTCACCATTAATGTGGACCCAGGTTATGGTCGAGGTTTCAAATCCTCCTTAAAGCATTTAGTTTTGCTATTTATTTATGAGTTCATCATGGTAATATAATACTATATCAAAAGCATGTTTTTTTCTTGTAAGCGTATTGTATACCACGGGCCCGGTAGGACCAAAGCGCGATGTTGCTTAAATCTGGCCCTGTGTGCGTGCTCGTAAAATACAGATAAGAAGTTGTTCACACTCTTCAATGCTGTTCCTACTGCTGTTGTTGTCTATTCTAAGTGTAAGAGCTGATGATTGTGTTAGTTGTGTAACTGGAGGAGGACTGTAAGTATAAGATATTAATATAATAGTGTTGGGCGTTCGGGTCCGTTTCACGCAAGCCCGGGTCTTTACTAATAGTAAAATTTGTTTGAAAGCTTCTATTTTTTAACTTTTCTTGTTCTAAATAAGTGTTTTTGACAAACTTACGATCTTACAGTTGGTGTGGCGATGTTGGCTCATCGGTAGGATGTGCAGCAGTTCAGGACAATTGTATTGCTGTAGTTAATGTAAGTTAGTAAAGTAAAATACAATGTATCAAGCAAAAGCCAATTATAATTACAGTCAGCTCCAAGAGTAATGATGGAGTGTAAAGAATTCAACGCTCGTCTGAGAGCATTTCGCGAGCACCGCGCCAGCATCTGGCGGCTACTCTCCGCTCAGTTTGTACTTTGCAAGTACGCGCGTGCAAGCTGCCTGCAGGTGCTGTGTTAAAAATCCTATAAATACGCAAGTGACACTCCATTATTACTCTCGACGCTGACCATAAAAGTATTATCATTGAGTTATGGACTTTGGATACTACATTTCAAATAATATTATAAATATTCTTTGGTGTAGAACTTTTAATCAAAATGTAAACTTTTAAATGTACTCTGCTCAAATTTTTGATAAAGTATTAATTCAATAATCCAGAAAGAAAATATTATTTATTTACAGGACACATATAACTGTCCCCGTTATCCGGACCCTGCATATGCCTATGACGATGCCTGGGCTCGTAAGTGGATTCTACCACTCATTGGAGGTGTAATTGCATACAATAATACAGAAGCTTGCTTAAAGTAGGTAATTTCTCAAACTGGATGAATTTGGTCTGTTTCTTTCTCAATTTACAGCACAAGCAAACATTTTCTGAGCAAAGTTATGCGCAATTCCATATAGTCTATAACAAAAAAAGACCGCAGAGCGCGGTGGTATACATAGGCTTCCGCAATTGCGTATTTGTCTTTTTCTGGACATAATACAAAATAAAACCAGTACAATCATATTTTTCTGAAATAGAAGTTTAATTTTTCCACAGAACGAGCGATTTTTAAAACCTTAAACAACACCGCGCACTGCAGTCTTCGTTTTGTTATGTACTATAATAGCCTTGCAAATCTCTCAAGCGACCACCGGCCGTGCGCATTCTTTTTATGATAAAATATTAATACATCCTTTAATGACTTTCACTACTTTTTCATTTTTAGAACTAATCTGCCGTCTACAACCTTGTACAGGAACATCAACGTCGAATGTAAACATCCAGGTATATTTGGAAACAAATAGTATATTGAGCGGAAAACAGGGATGTGCTTATGTAATGTCTTTTACAAGAGCTGGTTTACCAGTGCCGTATACTGGAAAGCAGGGGTTTCATTAAAAATGAATAGAAAATGGGTAGCGTTTTCTTCCAAAGTACATTCAGTTTAATATAATACCGCATCACGCTGCGCCGCATCTCGTTCTCGCTACAGACTATATATAGTGATCAGATGTGCCTGCGATGAGCCTCCCACGAGAATAACATATATTATACCTTTTAAATTAGTTTTCGCTTATAACTACTTTATAACTACTTAGAAATATAAATTCAGCTCGGGTTTCTATTATTTACAAAATTAACAGCCTAAATAACGAAAGAGAGACTGATTTTTGGTGGTGAATGTCCTGGTATAAGGAAAAAAGATGAGGGATTCGCCCAACACTGAACAATAAAGTTAATTCAGGATCATATTGTCATTGTTTTACCGCTTATGATACATTAGCAAAAGTAATTATGGTATCCTGCCGAGGTGCTCATGGCAAAATGCAGTACTTTGATGTGAAGAGTAGTATATATCTGTAAGTCAACAAATACCTGTAGTTTTCGGAGTTTTCTACTAAAAGAAATGTAATCAAGATCATTTCGAATTACTATTATTTATTTATTCTGTATATCAATGTATATCACATGTCGGGTCTTCTTCTTTATTCTTTCCATTTTTGGGGCAACTAGAAGTCGGCTTTTGCGGAAATCATAAGAGAACATTCAAGCAGAGAAGAGAATTTCGAATTACTATGAGTCACAAAATTGTCATATCGGGTCTTAATTAATTAATTAATTAATTAATTAATTAATTAATTAATTAATGGTCATAATTAGCGTGCCTGCGGCGCTGGTCGGGCGCTAGTATGAACGGTAGTTAGTAAACTGGTGGGTATACTTGCGGTGCCAGCTAGTTGGGGAGGCCATTTCCCGGAAGAATCCACTACTAAAAACTATTTTGTATTAACTATTTGCTTCTTTGTTTAATAACATATATCTTTTCAGTAA
>JAQGAV010000924.1:0-25369 GCA_034691345.1 Phasmarhabditis papillosa | reverse complement strand
TATAAAGAAATATGATAAATAGATACCTGTATAGTCTTCTTTAGTACTTTTGGCCTCATTCTAAGCAATAAGTCTAAGAATACTCCTGGTACTTCAAAGGCCTTCAGTTGCACCTCAGTGGCCAAAGAGTGACCCGAGCATAAACTGCACAGGGTGGTCATTATAGTTTCCTGTAAAATAATAAGTGTAAATTAGAAGTAAGCCGCTTTAAATAACTTCTGGTTTGTAAAATTAACAGGTTAATAAACTAAATAAAATACTTAATTTATGTAATTACATTACCTGTAACTCCTCAATCTTCCCAGTATGATCGTGCATTCCTTGCATGAAAACAGTATGCAAGACGCGAATTAAAGTTGGCACGGCTCTGTTTCTGACTAGGAATTCCTAAAAACGTATTTGTTTTAATGTTTTTAGATAATATACCTTGTTAGCAGCATGATTACCAGTCATATTCATTAGAATTTGTGCTGTATATAAGTTAATAACCATATTCTGTGAACCGAGAAGTTGTAAAAGACAGATTAATACCTAAAAGATATAAAAAATGGTATAAATACTAGTAAAAGTTTATACGGACACATAATTCTTCCAAGAGTTTTCAGCTATTTTTGAAAAATTCATACCCCGAAGACTAATTGTTAGAAAAGAACCGTCTCTGCTCAGAAGATTCCGGAATGAATGACCGAAGCCCCGCGAAGATATCTACTATTATTGTGATACGAGTGATACAGGTAATAAAATACTTTTTAAATACTTGAAAATATTCAAGTCACTTCCAATTAAAGTTGTATATTAGTTGTAAATCTATTTTATATATTACAAAAAACTAAAATAAATAAAAACCTCATTAGCATTATTCTTGCCCACATCACTGAGACTTCTTAAACATTTAAGTGAATTTAGAACAAGTCGTTCCGAAGAATGAGAAAGTTTTTTAGCCAATACTGGCATAACACCACACTCTACTAACATCCGAGGGTCTTTCTAAAAATAATACAAACTATAATATTAGTGTATTTATAGTTTAAAACTACATATATTAGTTTATAAGTAACCTTTCAAAATTGTTGACCTTGTTTTTATATATATTTATAAAGACATGTGGTTATTTAAAATATTTAGTTATATATTATATATAGTAACTTACGATATTTGCGAGTGAACATAGTAAACTGGTTGCTCTGAGTAAAAGATTCTCATAATGAAGGTTATTTAAAATACGACAAAGAAGTACTGCACCATTTGATTTAATAAAGGCAAGCTGTAAAGAAGATCATTTATTAGTTTTACAAAAAAGTCTATGAATAATAATAAGAAAAATTAATAAGTAAATTAATATTTATAGTTCTAACCTTTTGCTCCTCGTGTTTGCATAAAATCTCACATAGAGCAACAATAACAGAAAGGAGCTTGTCGCTCTTCTCTTGATCAAGCCATTTCATGCATTTCTAAAAGAAGTACAGTATAATAGGTTCTCTTATTATTCCTTCTTAGGTTAATATATATTATTTAAATAAATGTAACTAGGAAGCTGAATAGAGTGTATGTTCAAATGAGATACAGGGTAGTTCTCTATGATCACATTTTGTTAGCTTAATGAGACCGAGGAATAAAGACCCAATTAACATATATTTTATATAATTATTGAACATCTACCTGTAAAGCATGCATCTCGATAGCTACTCCAACAAACATTTGACTTCTTTTGTTCGATAGAATTGTGTGCAAATTAAGAATGACATATTTATGGATGCTGAACTCCTCATTTCTAAAAAGGCTATGTTCACCTTAAAATTTATATAAACATATTTGATTATGAGACAAGCATTATACTTACGTAATATGTTGAACAAGTGTTTTGACTACTTCTCCCTCTCTTGATTCGTTAATTTGTAAAACTAGTTCAAGTCCGAAAGGCTTCTTTAGAATATACTGAAGACAGTGCAGAACCACGTCAATAAGGCGCTAAACACAGGGTGGTTCACTTTTATTTATCTAGTTTTAATAAAGAATAATAATAAGTTTATTCAATTACTCTTTCGACAATCAAAGTCTAAAATTCATTTGAATGGTAGAGAATGCCTCTGTTCAGATCAGGCCAAACATAATAGTGACTTTGTTTCAGTATTTGGTCTTTTCTAATATTTTAAACTTACATCATTATCTCTAACATCTCTAAGTACATCAACTAAAGTTAGAATAACATTGTCGGATGCCATTTCAGGTCTATGACAAGGTGCCGAGTCTTCTAATTTTGCTAGTTGTAACAGCATTATAGCTGCCTTTAGAACGACAACCTGGACATAGATTAGTGGTTTAAAACGTTTTCTTGAATGTTTCTAATATTTTGTACTAATATAGTGTTTTCAAATCCAAAAGGGCTATAGGTTAGTTGGAATTAAACACTAACCGTATAATAAAAGTTTGCCATATAATTTTTTAGCAAACTTGTATACAGTATACTGTATCCAGTTTAAATAATTTTCTCTCTACCTGATCCATGTCTTTAAGCAGCTTCAATAGTTCCGGTATAGCTCTTGCGAAGTCAATCTGATTCCCATGTTCACTATTAAGTACAGAAGAAATGTTGTCAAATTTATGTTGCTGCTGAAACAAAACCATTTTTATTAATAAGTTTAATATCTTTATGAATTTCTCAAAATCTTTCCTTTTACTAACCTGCTCCGTTAGTTCCGGCTGCTCTTGTAAGGATATTGCTGACATTCGGGATGAGGCCGGCATCGAGAGTATCGACGGGTTCTATAAAGTATAATATTAATATTAAGATATATATCTTAAAAAGACTACCTTCTATGGCAAAACAACATTAACTTTGTAAAATTTGAAATGAACGATGTTAGGATTGTATATTCGAAGATTGCATCCAAAATTTCATTTAAAAAATTATATTAATACAATTAATGCCCTCCATTCTTTTACAAATCCCTTCTAATAAACCAATATCCTTACCTGACTATGTTGCATACTCTGTACTCCACTATCATAGTTCCTCTGCCACATATTAACTCTAAACTGTGCGGGGTTACTGTAGGTCTGTCCCGGTGGTATTGGAGGTGCTTGGTAGTCCATACTCTGTTGGGGATTATTATAGCCGGTGGTCTGAACCGACAAAGGCGTCGGTGCAATACTGAAACAGAAAAAATATGTAAAACAAGAAGAATTCCAGGGAAAAAAATGTTCATTTCAGAGTGTTTATTAATATATATTATCATTTTCTATATAACAACTCGAGTGTTGATGTAAAGACTTGAAAATTAACTTTCAATTATTTTATATGATAAAGATTATCTTTAAATGATAATAAAGTATTTAAATAGAAGAATACAGAACACAGCTAATCGAGGAATTAAAGTTAAAGTTGAAAGGATGCATCTTGAGAACTAACATATTTGATAATAGTAAAGTTAATTTAGTTCTCTTAAATTAAATTAAACTATAATAATACTATCATAATGGATCAATATTTTCCTATTTAAAAGAGAAATAAAGATTGCTATTCACACTTATTTCATAACGGTTGTGAGAGATATCGGGTCAAGTCCATCAACTTTTTTCGTAAAAGTTGTTTTTTCACGAGGAAGATAGTGCGGTATTACCGAAGCAAAGAAAACTGTACACTTTTTACATAAGTCAAGACAAGTTGGAATTTTCTAGCTAACTTAAATGAAAACTGTGTCGGATTTTGAGTATTTGCGATTATCCCTAAGTTATACGAATAAATACTGCTTCTTCGAAAACAAAAAACTAAATTAGAATATGAAATTGCACTAAAACTTGATTACTGTGAGTAATTATTGTTAATCAATGTATTTAAATAGTAGTAGCGCATGCCATAGTAGCCTTCTAGCGTTGTCACAACGGCAATATATAGATGTGCGAACTATTGCAGTTATTATTTTATATTAAGTATATCTAAACTAATTTAACAAATTGTTTTAAACGGAACTCTTATTTATATAATGGTCGATAGTTTCTATGTACCTACCCGTGCTGTTGACTAATTGTCTGCATTTCATGGTAACTTTGCTTAGCTGGAGACGGACCGGAGCAGGAGGACTCCATTGTCTCCTATAACGGTTACCGTATCTTTGCATGTATATTTATTCTTCTCTTTCTGTTATAGCTATTACTTACTTCATATCTACTAACTATTGTTAATGTAGATAATCTTTTCGTTTCCCTCCCTTCAATTAGTTTTCCACAAATAAAAATACTAATATGCCTTTCCGCAACTAAGTTTGCGTTGTATAACAAATATATTTATTTATTTCAAAAGTAAATATTTTTGAATAGTACGAAACTGGCCCCAACTGCTCTAGACAAATCTCAAAATGCAAATCTAATGTTAAGACTTACCTCCGGTGAAGCATGAGGTTTCATCAGCTAAACTAGTTGGTTAGAGTGAGCTCGCAGACCTCAGAATTAACTAAATTAACCATTTATAATAAGCAACACTAGTAGTATAAATAAATAAAAGAAATATAATATATTCATTCCTAAAGCTTATTGTTAGCAAAATCATGGTCTGAAATGCTTGCAGCTGCTATTTAAGAATAGAAGAAAATCATCGTATTTAACAAAAAGAAGGGTATCATAAACGATAACCATCAATTTCTATATAAACTAAAAGAAATTGCGTTTAAAATGTTAGGAAAGAATTGTTACTACCTTGAAAGGAATACATGTGTGATAAACATATATACACTATTATTACCATCTAGTCTATTTACGATAAAATCTAAATTAATAATTATTCTAACATAATAATAATATAAATATTCATGTATATTGACTATAAAATGCTATGTTTGATAAGTGTTTTGTCATTTCTAAGTGTAAGAAAATCAATTGAGAGAGAAACGAGAACAACTGTCTTGGTAAGCTCAGTCAGGGGCTAGCCTTAGCTGGATCCATGAACTCTTTTATTTAGAAGGTAATACTGGTACTTTTATATCTTAGACTTATTAAGATTATACTTAGAGATAGTCTTTTCTTATACTTACAGTATTATTGTAATGTAAACATTTTTTGTTTCTAAACAAAACTTCCAATCTGCGAAAAAAAGTGTTTTATGATTTAGAATTTGGCTGACTGTCATAGGTAGTAACTAACGTTTCTTAGAAGTTTGTGGATAAAAATAGTTTTATAAACACTACATTGAAATGGTTCTATCTAAATTGATGGAAGGTAGTCAGTATTTTAAATTTAGGGACGAAGTCTAAATAAAACTCTTAATAGATAAGCATTTACAATGGAGTATGCGGAAATGCATGATCGGCAGTAACGTCACTTTTTCATTGCAAACAAACTTCTTTAATTAAGTAAAACTGTCATGTTTAGTTCTATTTCTATCTCATAACTATTTTCATAGAACAACAATTTTTAAATTTTTAAAGTCTTGAAAACTAGTAAGGTTGAACTTCAGCAGAGTATTATCATTCAAAAACATAACTATATATAATCATAAACTAACTAAACGTCAAAGATTTACTTTAAATAAGCTTAGAAGCTTTTTTAAGAAGCGTAACTGGCGAACGCGTGAAATCGAAATCGACCGGCGCCTTATCTTTAAGCAAAATCAATCAATGCGAAAAATAATAAAAATACAAATACTATTCTTGTTATTCATTAATCCTAATCAAAAAGATATTGCTTACAATCATCCTTGATATGGTTCCGAAATGGGTCTGTAGTCTCGAACTATGTTGCAATCTTATATTACTTATACATTCACCCAAGAAACCATTTAAAACAACTCTAAAGCTATTAAAACAATTAAAAAGCAATAAAGTTAATTTAACTAAGTGTTTGGAGTGTTAGATTTGCGCGATGGGGTTGTCTCCCGGGGGGTTCGCGCGCGTACAAAAAATAGCGCGGTAATAAATCTCAATACAAGGGGGGTCTAGTAGTCGAACATAGAAAAAATAATGAACAAATGACAACTAAAAGCCCTTTTAGGACAAGATTTATCAGTATTGATTGGAAATAAACTCTAATGTTTTAAACAACGAGTTTGACACTTAGATGTAAAATAGAATCAAATAATAGTTATAGATTAAGCCTTATTATAGTAAAAACATATATGTTATGGTTATTGGAAAGAAATATATACAAATGATTGTTTGAATTATACAAACAAGAATAAACCTATATACATTGTCACTAGTACGTTCATCAAGATAATTATTGTTTAAAACTAATTATCAGTAAACATATGAAAGACAGATTTGTAAGACCTGCTCTACAGTACCTACTACAGTTCAGTCTTAACTAAATCAAGTGTGGGCGGTGAGTATGAAGATTCATCACTAGTGATTTTGATAACAAATTTATGAGTTTTTAGGTATTTAACGACTGATTGAGAAGAAGCGGTGAATAAATAGTTAGACCTTTAACTGGAAATTATACAAAGCAGCATAGAAAAGTGACTGAACACATATTTCTGTTACTGCCACCGAAATATCAGCAGCATAAAGGCAGAACTAGAGCTCTTTTTAAAAGCTCTAGTTGATTGGAGTCCACTTTTATTCAACTTCCTCAATCGTTCCAATCCAGTTCGTCTTTAATCATTAGTAAATATATGTTTCTTCTTAAATTTATAAAATTACAAAGTACGATCCTTGTGCAAAAAAGAAAACTCTTCTAACTAGACGAATTCCCCTGAAACTGTTTAAAACCCATTTATGCTAGGTAATAAATCATTTCGTTAGTCCGAATTGTCTTTTTGTGAGGTCTGCCGGCGAGAGAGAATATTAACTAGAAAGAGATACAGAGGCACTATGCTTACAGGCAGCTGACTGTAAAAACAATAGAAAGAAGGTGCGAGAATGGGGAATTTATAGAATAAAAACCTTATAAAACACACTTACATCTTATAATTCTATACTAAATCTACTCAAATATACCATAAGTAACCATAATGAAAAGAGCAGGGACAAAAATTTGTACTCTTTGTTAAAGCCGGTCGGTTTGGACGGCTGATGATTCTGAGCCCTAGCAAGTAGCATAAATATTGCAACAATTAAAAATAAGAGAACTAAGTAATTATATATAAATAATCTGTCCTGAAAATAAAGCACATGAAGTGAAATGTATGAAAAATTCAGAGACGATGTGAAGCAGTACCTGCTTTTAATGTAACCGCTATTTCGAAATATGTTAATCAGTCTTAGTATTGCATATAAATGATGTTATAAGACTGCTCTTTATTGTACCTCGCTATGTAGTTTTGCAGCTTCTAAAAGTATAATTTGTAATACTTACGATCAATAAATAATATTCTTAAACAAACTAATAACAATGATCTGCTGCACCATAGTTTATGATGCTGCAGCTCACTGGAATGACCACCCAGTGTATAAAGTGTTCGGAATAAAGTTGTAAAGTCATTAAAATGGGATAGGAGCAGCATTGAACGGATAGAACGATAAAACGAAAGGTTAGATTGAGGAAAACTTTAGAATATTATTGGTGCAGTAATTAAACATTCGGGAGTGGTGTTATTAAATAATTAGCGAACTAGAAGGTAAAAATAAAATAGAAGACGATAGCTGATACATTAGTCTATTTACAAATTATAAATATTAAATTAAATTAATAAATAGTAGTATTTATCTTTAAGAATGTTAGCTAACCAAATAAATAGTTATATTAAATAGTTAGCAATAATCTTCTAAATTCGATATTTTCTTCTAAAGTGCGTTCTGTTGAACCTTTGAGGGCAATGAATCAGCTTGTGAGGAACGCCGTTGATGACTGTCCTATGTTTAGCACACTCTTTTCTTTTAAAAGACAAAATTATAATTAATAAAGAAAGCGATTTTAATTATAGATCTTAACAAAAAAGTATATATAATTCCCTAACCTAACCCGAAGCAGTGAATATGAAATAGTTTAACTATTATATAAAACAATGCAGTCGCTTTTCTATACAGCTCTTTGCTACAGGTCTAGGCTTTGTAATGATAGTTTGAGAAAGCAGACAGTCGAGTTGTCTATTACTAGACTTAGATTTGTACCTAAAATAAAACAAAGACTCTTCTTGCAAAGCGACTCTTTGTGTCGCTGCTGCCTGCCGTGGTTTGTTGCTTCAGAGTCTCATAGAGTGTCATGAGTAATCCCGGGAGGGATCAGTTGGCCGGCCCTAACCAGCCAGTTCGCCGCCCATTGGCAAGACGGACAGGCGATCCCCCACCAAGAAAATGATAAATGACCAACACACCGACAGCACAACATTACTCCGACCGCATGGAAACAAAGATTTAGTAGATGGAAAGGAATTCGCGCAAGGAAAGGAATTATATGAATTAATACTGTAAGAGTTGTAGAAGAAGAGTTCTTTTAAAGTAAATGTGGTGAAAGTGTTTGCCCTAACCGGGCTGCGGTAAAATGATCTAGAATTCTATACGGAAGAGATTCAGACCCCTTTTCTACTAAAACTCCAGAATGCATGTTCGGTAGTATAGGTATTGCTTAATTTCGGAAAAATGGAATTATGTGGAGCCAGAATTGAAATTACGGTTAATTTGAATCTCTCTAAGGTCTGTATTAACCCATTTGTTGAAAAGTAAGAAAAAAAGTTATTTTTGAAAGTTATTTATTTCCTGTAATCGCACTTATCACACAATAATAGTATATTTCTTCGGTGCAGGGTTTCGGCCATTCATTCCGGAATCTTCCTAGCAGAGACTTTCTAACATTCAGTCTCAATAAATAGTAAGAATGTTGCGTTCTATCTTTATGTAGGTTTAGCTAGGCAGTGTTGACATAACAATAAGAAACTGGTGGAACTATATTCATTTTAAGCTACATATTCGTCTTCTTTTCCAAATAATATTGTTTGTGTCAAAATATCATCTGAAGGCAAAAGGAGTTTAATATGAGACAGATGCCTAACCTTCAAAAGTAGATGACATAACAGCTCCTCTCAGATCTCGCTAGAGCTATAATGTTGTAACAGATCATAAAAATGTTTTATTTTATGTCAATACTATTTCTATTATTTTTGTTATTTCTAACTCTACCGTATTCTAATTCGATAGTCGTTGCCACAAATAGACAAATCGTTGTCTTTCTTACACAATAAACCTCCGAACAGCAAAATATTTTGCATATTTATAGGGTATTTCGTCCGATTCTTTCAAAATTTGATCGATTCCTCATTGTCTGAGGAAAATAGAGAAAATATGGTAAATGTTTGTTAAAGTTTGTTGACAAGTAAACTAAGCATAATAATAGCTACATAAACCTAGACTATAGAAACTATCTAAAATATATTGCTACTAGAATTGTTTAAAGTCAGTGGATCTTTCTTTCTTTTGGAGACCGACATTCCTTTCTCGGTGATAGTCCTTGACACTACAGTAATCCGTTAGAGTCAACCATCTGTCGTCTTATTTCTTTGTTTTCGTTGTGGGACTCATTGTGTGGCATATGGCTTTATTTCAACACTCCGTTCCCGCCTTTTAAACATCATTTATCATAATATTATTAATGATTATCTGTCAGATTTGACACTTTCAAGTGTTTAGAGCTAAGGATCCGTTTTGGCTCGATCGACAAAGTGGACTTCAGTGGATTCGGGACATCTTATAAAGGTCGTATTTGTTAAAGAATAGATATTCTTCCATTTCTTTGGCCTCAGAATTGGCTATTATAAATTTGACAGGAACTGACGGTACTCAATTTTAGTTTTCATTGCTGCTGGTCCTGTTTAGAAATAATTCTTCCGCTGAATTCTTGTAAACATTTTAATAAATCAATGTTGTTCTATATGTAAACATAATAATGATTAGTAGCAAGTAGAAAAGTAATAAAACCGAGATAAATACAATAATAAGTAATTTATTTCAATAAAAGGTACATTTAATATTGGAATCAGATATAATTTGCTAGAGTTTGTTAAATGAGTATCATACCCGAACTATTGCCTAGCACCGGGAGTTGAAAGGCACGGCACACTAATAAAATGGAAACAAATTTTTGGGTGAACGGTGCAGTAAAACCAACAAATATCACAACAACTAATGAGCAATTGGTAAATAACAATAACAATTAAAAGATCACCTTAAAGTAGTTTATATAAAATAAATGTTTTAAACGAAATTTAAAAAGGAAACTAGGGCTGAAACTCTTTTGGAAATTTTACAGCATAAATTAGAAATGATTTGATTGTAAAAAGACTAGTAAAACTTAGAGCATCGTTGCACTCCCTTTAGCCATATTTCATAGGTTTCGAGAAGTTTTCTATTATCATTAGATGGACTGAACACTCGTTCTACACGTACCATTTGAGGTAAAGAGGCCTCACTCCACATTCCTCAATAAATACAATTTACTTATTCTAAAGGTAATTTATGTTTTGTCTACAGTTTCGGCAAATAGGTTCAGTACACTTATAGCTATTTACTTATTATAGCTTCAGAAGTAATGGAAAAAGGATCTTTCTTTCTGAGAATCTCTTTCATTAGCTATTTAGGATTTATAGCACGAGAAGATTTGGTAGGTTTAGCCCAAACAAAATAATGGGTTAGGCTGCGCGGAAGAGCCCAAATCAAAACTGTCATTGCCCTCAAAGTTATAACAAACCGAGCTGCAATGAAATTGTATAAAGAACATGAATACTTGATTTGTCTCTCTGGTAATCTCTAGTATATTTGAGCTTACCTAGCTTAACTCCTCCCAGTAAGGCGACTCCTTTTGCAGCAGCTAGGCCTCCGTTCTCGACTCTTTCTAATGGTTGTCGGATAAGATCCGCAATTGTCTGACAGACAAAGTTATTAGAACCAACTCCTCCACAAACTCTATAAATAGAATATTTTAAGGTTTGTGCAAATTTCATGCTGCCGCATTTAAAGAAATCCTTGCGACTGGACTCCTTTTCTTTAACTTTCAGGTTCTAATTGTTACCCAAATTCAGAAGCATCCTTCTAACAGAAAATTTCAAAAAAAAAAATGCAAGGGGCTCCGCACTCATTTAAATTTGCGAAAAGATTTTGATGACAATATACCAGACATAAATAAAAGTAGCTAACTTCGGAATTGTATATAGGATGCCAAAGTTAAAACTTTGTAAGTAGCAGAACTTACCGTAACCTAGGATGTGTCTTCATCCTAACTTCACGTCTCATTGTATCATAGATTTGATATACTCGGAAACAAATGGACTCCAGAATTGCACGAACCCTAGAAATAGAATAAGAACAATAATTCTATTTAGTTAGTTTTACTACTCACATATGACATTTCTGTGTATCGGGTCTAAGTCCGATGAATCCACAAGCTGCTGAAGGGTCGTTGATTGGAGTTTGAAGACCTAAAGTAGCATAGTGAGCTCGTTAATCAGTTTAATGTTACAAAACTCTTTCTTTTTAAATTCTGGCTAGTGTTGTTATACTATTACTTACCTCCAAAAGCAGGTATAAACACGACTCCATGACTACCTCCAGCTTCAATAGCGATGTCACTTGTTTCAGTCACATCCGAGAAGAGACCTGAATAGAAATTATTTAAAAACTTAAGTTCTGAATACATATGTGAAAATGATTCTGCTGTATTGTTTAACGTACCTATATTCTGTGCCCATTTGAGCAGTACCGCCGTGTCATGATCATTGCCCTCTGCCACATAGGTACATTCACCAGAAAGACGCCAACCAACCAACGGATAGAGACCTGACAATTAACAAAAGCATGCTTTAATAGACACGGCGATTAGTTTAATACAACTCAGTATCATATTATGTTAGTTGCTTTCCACAATGTCCGTATACTAGAAACATAATCTCACCTTTCATACTGGCATGGGGTGTTTTGCCAGTGTTCAGATCCACAAATGTTCCTGTTCCTAGCGAAATCTTCGCATCCGACTCGCACCAGCCTCCACATCCGTAGAGCGCGCTTTGTTGGTCGGCTAGCTAAAGAATAGTATAGTCAGTGGATGCGGCTAAAAATTCGTATGCTTCCAAAAGTTAATGATTTGTTCACTAGTGCCCAAATGCAAACTGTGGGTTCGGTAAGGAAGTCCACGTGGGTTATGAAGTTTTATAAAAGTGAAGGTGTCTTCCATTGTTGTTTATATAACACCAAGCTACTCAGATAACGTGCGGTCGACATAGATTTGTAATAAACTATAGTAAATGTTTGTTTTGCTTTTTTAGATTAGTATTCAGTTGTTTCGAATTTAATAATTCACCTACCACGGCGATAATGGGAATCTCCCTTCCGAAATATTTCTTGTCGATGGTGGCAATTCCTCCTGCTTCAGCGGAATTAACGATTTCAGGTAGAACGGAACAAGGAAAACCAATTATACGGAGAACAGTGTTGTTATAATCATTCTGAAAGAAACCGAAATGCAAAATAGAAAAATAAAAATAAAATAAGTTTAGTAAAGGCTCCAAAACTTACAATAAATGGATCAAACATGCCGGTTGAGGACACATTCGATGCTTCCGTTACTGTAGTTCGGCTCTCCGTCAATCGGCTTAGGAGCCAAGTATCCAGACATCCGAAGGCTAGCCGAGACTGTTTGTAGAGAGCCTGCATCTCTTGTGACTGAAAACAGAAAATTTCGTTATTTGTTTATTTGAGATATTCTTTAATGACTACGGTAAATAACATAAGAAATGTTTCTGAGTTCGAGGTAAGGTAGTATTTAAAGGATGTTTCAAGGCTAGGAGGATCTGCATTGTCAATACGAACGTCTGTTGCTTTTAAACGTACATTTTTATAAGTTACGATTAACCTATTTGCTACCATAGCGGCTATCATTCGGTACATGCTGGCGGCCATAAAACGAGGCTGCCGTAAAATAAAATAGAGGATCGAACCGACAACATTCAATGTCTGCAAAATAAATGATATAGTGCTAAATAGATAGATTTTGGATTGCGAGTTTTATTCTTTTGTTATTTTTCTATTAGGTTACTTATATGTACTAATCGTCAATGATGCTTCTAATTTTAGGGGACTGGGTTTGGTAAATGTAAGCTCACCCTCATAGTAAAGGAACTGTTCCATTCATTACATAAGTCTCTCGATCGTTGGTCATTCCAGCATACAATCTTATGCAGCGCGCGCGAATTACTTCTAAATATGGCAAACTCTTTTATATATTGTAGGTTTCATCTGATTTGGTATAGTTTTACTATTTTAGTTCATACAAGTTTAGCGAGAAATATTTGTGAATTAGGTAAAACAGTATAGTCAAATCCGAGGGCAATACCAGCGCTGATACCATGCAAATGCGGTGTTAAAAGGGGGAACTATTTTGAAGATTTGATTTGAATTTGCTGTCTCTATTCGTTAGGGCGTGATAGTTATAACTCCCTAATTTAAGAAAAAAATTCTCAGCATCTACCATGAACATTAAACTTATTTGCGCTTTACCCCCAAGCACGTTCTACACTTACTTATCCCAGCAAATGAAAGAATTCCTCTGGCAACAAATTGTCATGTAAATATTATCTTCTACTGATAAGGAGGACACTAAACAAAGGTTCTATTTTTTGCAGCATTTCCTTCATATGGATCAGGGTCCATAGCAGAGAACGAATTGTGAACCAAAGTGCATGAAACTTCAAGTACCTGTCGAAACTGGCTAATTTTGCTGTACCACCAGGGCTGCGTAAACACGCGGCACGGCCCGTGACCATTTTTTCATACAGATCGTACGACACGGCTGTTTGGGCCGGCGTAAAATACATGAGACAACTTTTGAATGAAACACACATACTGAAAATTTCACAAGGACGCATGTTTCGCAAGCCGGCCCGGTCAGTAGAAGGGTTGACACTATGTTTTTCTTGATTTTCTTACCTACAGCCTTTACAACTCTTAAAAACGTGTCGAATAATTCACTCGGATCCATCTCAACCCGAAGGACTCCTTCCTCAGCACCGGAAATCTCGACAGACACCTGTAAGCAATAGCCGCTGGATACCTATCCAAAAAGGTTCATCAAAGGAGAATAAAATTAATTGTAAGCTTAAATTTGAAGTTTGGCAACGGCGTACAGCAATTTCAATTAATATACGAAAACCACAAAAACAATGCGATTCAGACTTCATTCCAATACGTGAACTAAGAGGAACGCCCGAACACTGTTATAGTTTTCAAGCAAACGGTGACTTTGATAAGTTTATATCATAGAGACATAGTTTAGAACACCTTACCGTCTCTTGGTATGTGTCTACCAGCTCGCACTGTTCATCGAACAAGCATGAGCGTATGGTGGTAGTGCCAATATCTACCGAAACGATATATCGCATGAAGGGAAACTGGAAAGTAACGTATATACAAAAATAAGACATAACAAAGTTTGTTCTTAAAATGTAAACAGTAATCTACTTCCCTGCATTACGAAAAAGTAACTTTAAAAAACAGGATATTATTTAAATTTAATTATGATAATTAGAAACAAGACAAGGTCAATAAATATATTTATAAAGTACTTTAAAAGAACAAACCCAGGCATAAATTATTAGCCAAATATAAATATTGGATTTAGAGGTCTAGAAAAGAGAGAACACTTGATGAATGACATACTATCACAATCAAGTAATAGCACAAAAATATCACAGAAAATAAGTAACTAAGATAAAACCGCAATAATGCTAAAAGTAGCGATAGGCGGTAAAACGCGATAAAACTATAAGAGAGAGAGCAATGTGCTCAAACAATAAAAAGTAAAACACCTGTTTTAATAAAGAGAAATAAATAATCCATACAATAAAACAATATTACGTTGGGAAGTAAAATACCCTAGATGAAGCAAAGGTTAAACCCGCAAGCAAAAAGGCTGTGATGAAGCAAATTAGAAAACTTGACACTATGAACTTTTTGCAGCATAAAAGAACAACGTGCACTATTAACTGGCGCCCATTTTGCTATTCATATTATTACACGTTATCATTAAAAGGCCCAAACGCAACAATCAATTACGACTAGTAGTGTGAGATAAAATAAAGGAAAAGGCTAGTGCGTTATGATCAATCGATATAAAGCACAGAAACGGATACAAAAAACAAACAAATTTATATAAAAATGTTTGCCTGATTGAGTAAGGGAGAAAGGATGGAAGAAATTTTCAAAAGTTGAATTTGAAGGAATAGTCGCCGCCGCCTCCTCCAAAGCCACCAAATCCATGAGGGAAACTAAACATTGAGTATTAAAAGAAAACAAATAGCATAACTAACCCTCCATGGAATCCATGATGGTGATGACCACCTCCTTGCTGAGATTCAGGATCAAGTGGATCCACTCCTTGGTCGAATTGACGTCGTTTCTCTATAACAAGGAATTAATAACCATTCGAGAGAAGGAAAACCAACCTTCATCTGTGAGAACTTCCTTGGCGGCTGCGATATCGATGAACTTAGCTTCGGCCTTCTACAACAAAACAATAAGCCTTACAATGGTAGTCAATTTACCTTCTTTTCCTTATCATCGGAGAAGTTGTCAGGATGCCATTTCTGGGCGAGTTTTCTGTAGGCTTTTGTGATTTCTCTCTTATTTGCATTGCTAAATAAAATAACACGTAAAATACGCAAGACGGCATAATCAAAGGTGAGCAAATCCACGTTTAAAAGAACTTACCGTTTAACACCAAGGATTTTATAGTAATCGCGTTTTCCCGCTTGGGTCTTCAGGCGTTGGGCTTTTTCGAGTCCTTCCTTGGCCCTTCTGCTTGAGGAATCGTATTCGTGTGCCTTTTTGTAGTCTTCTATGGCTAAAAGAGATCTTTGAATGAAATTCCAAAAAAAAAACTAGCCTTCGTCAAAATTGTCATCAGCTAGATATGCCTCGGCACGATCACATAAAACATCGGCATCTCTCTCGTCGACATTTTCGAGATATTCTGAGCACTCAGCAACTGCTTCGGTAAAATGGCCGGCCTGCAATAAGGCGATAACTTTCGAAAAAAATTTGAAGCAGCATACCTCGGCGTTACATTTGCATGTTACTTTGTACACTTCGTAATGCAGTGCAGTAATTTGTGGCTCGGTCTTCATGATTTGCTGTCCCTTTTCGAGACATGACATCCACTCCTCCTTCTCAGCGAAACTCTTCAAAGATTCTAAAAGTTCGTTAGTTTGAAAACGTAACATATTGCAAAAAACCTCTCATTTTTGCAAGCTTCTTCACACGCTTGTAGAAGGGAAAACAGTCCTTATGATCAGGATTCAGCTTCAAACATTCACGAATTTGACTAAAAAACAATAATATGTAACGTTGATCACCGAAAATTTACGTAAGAGCCTCCTCGGCGTCTCCAATGTCGTAGTACATCCTCGAAATTTCAAAATAAACTTCAGTACTGTCGGGAACGAGCTTGGTTAAATGACGAAGATCTGTTATCGCCTTTCTCATATTTCCTTGTGCCGCAAGGGACTTAGCACGAAGACGATACAGAGTGGCGTCCCAGATCATGTGCTAAACAATATGAAATAAAATACATTGAAGATAAAACAACCTCCAAGGCGTGATTCAAATAAAGTTCAGCGTTTGGATAGTCCTCCGCTTCACAGTATTTTCGTCCCTGGTTCACAATCTGGCGAAGCTCTTCAATTACTTCCACTTTGCGTGCGGCATCTTCGTTCGAGGAATCGCGGGAGAGCTATTAACCAGTAAAAATGAATTACAACCATGAGACTTACCACTGCATTGAAATCAGATTCCGCACCATCTAAGTCTCCTTGCTTGAGCAGTATATTTGCTCGTTGAATTCTTGCCTGAAATAGTGGCTGATAAAAACATTCAAAAACACCTCGAAATCCAAAAGAAAACTCAATAATTGTTTATTTTGCGATGTGAAACTGTCAACAACCGGAAAACTGGAGACTAGTAAAACTATTGAATCATGGCGCAACATTGCTTACCGCGGTTATATCCGGCTTTAGGCGAATAACTTCATTCAAATCGGGAATAGCCGATTTACTTTTTCCCATTGCCAAGTAAACTGTCGCACGTCGATAAAAGGTTACGTGATTGTTCGGGTCCAATTCAATTGCAGCATGATAATGTGACAAGGCATCAGCATATTGAGCCTAAACGAGAAATTTATTTTCCCCAGAGTGGAAAACCACAATACTTTCGCCAACATTGCATTTCCCAATTCCAAATGTTTTGCTACTTCGGATGCAGAATTAGCCAGGACCGAATTTATCACTAAACAGAGAAAACATAAATTTGTCGAGAAAAATACCAACTAACCAAATAAAAGTGATAACCAAGGGAATGAGGATATCGGTAATCCTATGCGCGATAAATCCATTTTTGTTGGATTAATCCTGAAATAAGTTGATAATATAAAAAAGAAGCAGATCTTATGAAATACTGTAAAAATGCTGAGTGAAAGGACTGAATGTAATGCAACGTCAGTATAACCGAATATACGTGAAGCGCCGTGTCAATATATTAAAACAAACAGAAAAGCGTACACCACGGCTCTCAACGCGTCGTAAGCATAGCCAAACCTCTCTAAAGGCCGGGCCGGGCCGGGCCGAGGCCGAAATAACCAAAAATTAAAAAGTGCGGCCCGGCCCGGATTCGGCCTTCGGCCAGCCTTTTATAATATAAGGCCTGATATAGTGTTAACTGATAAAGTCAAAAAGAGTTTGTGACCAAGGAATAAATGTCATGTATTACTGTTTATTGAATTATTATTCAAAATACCCCGAGCAACAATGAAAGACGGGTCATATGAGCATAAAAAATTTAATTTAAACTGTACTATGTCAAAACCTTTCACCAAAAGAATAATATTTATTTTAACAATTTAAAAAAAGATAAGAAGATAAAAATTCTACATTTTAATTTTTTAGGCTCTTAAGGCCTCGGCCCTTATTTTGAGGCCGCTCTGAGAGATCTGAGCATAGCTGCTTACGGGCCGGTCCACAATTAATTATAGAAATATAATTCCCAGACGTCTAGGCAACTCCTCTCTCAAGTTCGGAGTTCGGTTACGATTTCTCATCTTGGAAATTCCATATTCTGTTTGTGTTTGGCATTAACACTTATAAATAATTTAAGTTAACAATAATTAACAGACAAATAGACAACTTTAGAATTTTTTTTCAAGGGTTAAAATTATTTTGAAAAGAAAAACTTTCTCGGGCCACGCGGCCGGCCCGTTCCGCTTGTTTAAGAAAATTAGCGCGGCTGTCCCTCTAGGCGCCTACTCAAACGACAGCGTTGCATTTTTTAACCTAGTTGAACCAATGTTTGCTTACTGGTTTTATATGTAGTTGAAATAAACCATAAGTTGGTATGGAACAATATAACGAACTGTAAACCCTTACAATAAAATCAGTAGATCCGTGAATTTTCGAGTGATCGCGCCCATTCACTTATATTCGCATTTGCGCATGTCAACACTTGTGATGAGAATGTAATGAAGCAATTATACAGCATATTAAATTACTAAAATAGTTCGCAATCACTACGGTCTAAGCTCTCAATTTAGTACCCATAAATACAATTGTTTTTTCGAACATTCCCCGAAACACGTAATGCCACAATGCACATATATGGCTTCGGGTGCATTTTGAAGAAGGTCTGGAAACGAAAACAAATCTCTTCAGAATCGTCTTTCTGATTGGTTTGGTCAGGATATCTTTTTATTTTAGGTATTTGAATGATAATTCGTCTATTGGAATATGCTTTGCAGATTAATTAGAAAACCAGCTAACCCTGTCACCTGTCCATTTTGTATAGGGTCGACTGATATATCATAGAGAACCATTTATTGTGTTCTTGTGTAGGCTTTTATGGAATTTTTACGCACGCCAGCTTCATTTGCAACTTGCCGGTATTTTCCGCAAATCGGAAGATCGCATTCACAACATGTTGAAACAGTCATTTTTTATCGGTTAAGAAAAAGGTCTATGGCTCTTACAACGAAAACCCTGATGAGCAACAACCTGTACATCTTATCACTTTTGTTCTCCTTTTGTATGAAAAGTGGCGCATTTTTTTAGGAATGGTGAGTTTTAATGAATGGTTACTGTAGGTTTTGGCACAGTTTCGGCAATTTAAAGCACATTCGCTGGTTTTGGCACTTCGCCTAACCGATTTGTTCAACATGTTGTGCATTATTTATTAGTTGTTTATTTATCATAATTATACATAGTAAAACATATTCTGAGAATTCGAGACCACCCGGATATTTGTGATGAAGTTTGATTACAATCGAGGATTGATGGAATGTTTGCTTAATAGTTTCATAGATGCAAATTGTAACTAGTTTTTCATAGAAAAAGGCGAAGGTGTTATTTAAATAAAATATTCCTTTGGCAAACTTGAAAAGGTTAATAATAGAAGTTGTCATCCTAAGAAATGCACACATTCCTTGAGGGGTGAACTGGGCTGTGGTTTAGGTGTAACCTTTACTTCATCGAGGGATCCGTAGTAATCTTCGTCTAAACTTGAACCAGTTGTCGTTTCTCCTGCAAAAGATAATAAAATAATATCTGTCTTTCTACTTTAGAACAGAATTTCAATTTATAAACTTGTATTTTACTCTCTCTCTATTTTGGAAAAAATACTATATTTGGCAGTTATATTCAGTGTAAAGAACTGAACCAATTATTATGAAAAATGGTTATATGATACTTTAGTTGACCAGATTTGGCCTAACCTAACGCTATAGTGTACGGATGACTAAATGGTCAAGCGAGAGAAAAAACGACATTAAATACATGAACCTCTCTAACAGGCAATAGTTAGCAGCGGTATTGTACTAAACAATTTGTTCGTATTTCAATGCAAGTTTTTATTATATAATTTCTCTCTAATTTAGAATAAACCCGCAAAGGATCATCGAATTGTCGAACCTTTTGAATCAGTTGCTCCATTATTGTGAAGATCATCATAATAGTCAGCACGCTTAACCCGAATAATAGAATCTCGCTTCTGACGTGCGAATAAATCCTAAAACACTCGCCTGTAAGGGAATGGCGTAACTGCTCTAATTGAATCAATTTAGTATGTATTCCGGATCTGGCAGTTTTTTAAATGAAAATTTATCCATATCGTCGACGTTTTATTTTCTCGTTGCCAAACTTTCGTTACCATTTATTTACCTGCGGCTTAACTTTCCGCAGACTCATAGTGCGTATTTTCACACTCAGGATTGTTCGTAGCTTTTAAGAGGAAAACTTTCTATAATACTTTTAACTAGTTGAAAAGTTCGAAATATACAATTTAACATTTCTTTTACCTTCTCTAGCGGTGCGAAGGCGAACTTGTTGGTCTGAAAGAATCCCTTGTCGAGCTCAAATAACTTAACCGGAGACAGTATAAGTGATGGAACTGTCGGGAAGGCGAGGGGCGGGGCCGTCGGCGGAGACGGTGGTACAAAAGGAGGCAGTGTGGGAAAGGTAAATAGAGGAATGATAGGCGGAGCCATTGGCATGAAAGGGGGCGGAGTCACACTCAGGACCATATCATTTTGGTCTTGAAACATCTCCACCTCTGAAAGGAAAATTATCAACAGAGGCTGAAACTATTGTTAGCTAAAATGGATGCATATTTTCAAGTCATTCTTATTCATTTTTATTTTCTAAATCAATAGTTTCTGTAGAAAAGTCTTGAAAGCAAAGAACGGTTTGCATGCATCTTTTTAACCAATTAGATACTAAATTGTTTTATACTCAACAAGATTGAATATTTCTATTAATATATTACTGTACATAGTACTTCTTTAACTATGTTTAGGAATGTATTGACAATTTAAGACCTACGATTTGCGGGCCTGCTACTCCATGTCTTTGATCCGTACTGTTTGCTGCCTGGAGAACTAACAGGAGCTGGTGGATGATAATCCATGTAGTCACCGTCATCATTCTGAATCTAAAAGCAAAGTTAGAGCAAGCAGAGCGCAAGAGCGGGAAACCTTGAACATTCAACTTTTTAGATATAGAATTGAAGTCTCTTAGATACATCTTTTTGCTAAAACAGATTTTAGAAAAGTTCATCGAAAGCATGTACAATTCTCTGTGAACTATACAAAATCGAACGATATAGAAATGTTTTAACCGAACTCAAGTGACTGGCTCTTACCAACTGATCTCTCTGAATAGGCACTGGAACTGGATCAGATTGTGGAGTTTTAACTGCTTCCTTAGCTTCTTTGGAAGATGGCTTCTCAACTGTTGTCAAAACTCTAAACTGAAGTTGTTGCTATTTTTCTATCGATTACATAAACAACTATTGTATTGTTATTGACTACTCGTCTTTATTGTTTATTGGTTCATCTAACTGCATGGCTAAAATTTTCCGTTTTGATTGGTTTGTTGAACTAAATAGTTCTAATTCTATTTTTAGCATTCAAGCAAGCCTAGTTGTGTTCTAGAACTTTTTTATGACTAACCGGTCAATAATCTGAAATCCCTTTGAGAAGAGCTTGCATTGGTCGGCATCCATTCCCTGTTCCTTACACACTCCGTCAATCAGTTCGGGGTTACTGTAAGAATACCGTATTATATGCAAGAGTATCGTTAGAATATTCACTGCCGTAGTGAAGTAGTACATATGTTACGTGTACAAAAAAGTAAATTTTGAACCTTGCTTGTTAATATGTAAACCTGCTCTGGGTTTGGGTATGGGGTCGAGAAATTAGGTCCAGCTACATAGTTTGCACATTTTTAGGCATTTAACACTTTGCTCTAAATATTCGGCCCATAACGACCAGACAAGGCCTTCTGTTCCGAAGTTCAACTTTTATGTGGGGCCTTGCCATTTAAATCGCAGACTCCGTGAAGCTAGTAAAAGATGATTCTTACAAAAGACAAGTTTTTAGGTATTATTTGCCTTTTGAAAAGGCACAAATTGTTGTATAACTAGCGTACCTACTGACAGCTTGTCGCAGTTTTCTGTCACCAAGTACCTGTGCAGCCAACTGGAGATTACCGAAAGCAGGATCCTTCTTGAAATTCTCGGCGGAACAAGAAACAAATTGACATATTCTACAAAGAAGACAATATCACTAATAACTTTTGCGCACTGAATAAATGCTTCGCTCTCCGGAGGAACATTCTAGTTTACTATATATAGTGTTTGGTGCGAAACCACAAGATACAAGATACTGCTATTTGAGTAACAAAAGTTGCAGTTTATAACAAAATGCACGGTATGACATTTCAGGGGTGGCAATGGGCCGGCCCGCAGTCAAAAATTTTCGGCCGGAGTTTTTTCGGTCCCACCCCTGCCTGAAACATCTTAAAGATGTTATTGTTACCAATGTGTAAAACCAACCGACTATTTCCCCTGCATAGTGGGAGGTCGTCTATAGGAGTTGCATGGTGCGAGCCAAGAATAGACGAATCACGAATATCATCCTGTGAGGGCTCTATCTGTAAATAAAGCCTGATTTATTCTACAATAAATTGTTAGGGTGTCAAACGGTCGAAGCAAAGCTTGATACAATTAATCAACTGTAAATCAGGGTGAGAATTCAAGAACGGCGTAGGTTTGCCAAAAAAATTGTCACACTAGCTCCATTTGAAACAAACGTGTTTACCGAAATAAAAAATAATCCTACCTGCTTTTTCAATTGGTTTGGGTTCTCCATAGGGGCCGAGGTGTCGAATATAGGCCTTACCAGTGAGAGGGCTCTACTGATTATTTCATCTATTGACACTAAAGTAAAATGCTATAAATTTGTTATTAACGCTCTCATTAGTAGGGGGATACTTGGCTTATTGTCTTGGCTTCACACTACAGGTTGGGGGACAGACCCAAAGTTTAGGACATCAATCCTGTTATCATTACACTGCAACTACCACTAAAAATGGCAGTCACTTAACAACTTTATCTAGTCATTTTTGACATTTTTCGAGTTCTTTTATATGAACTTTGCACATAGTTTTTACTTACACTGTGAGTAACAAATTTGAATGGTCATCATCCAAATCAATAAAAAGATCCATAATCTCATTTAACTGAATAAAACTACTTGTTATTATTACAAATAAATTTCAAAAAAAAGTTACATTATATTAATCGAAGTCAAAGCATATAGCAGAGATCTCGGATAAACTATAGGTTAGCTGTTTTTCATTTAAAGCACATACCACAAATTAATATAAACAATAAAAAAAAGTAATACAGCCGTATATTCTAACACTTACAAAAGACATTAACATAACTACTATAAATCTAGTTGCATAATGTGTTATTATCTATTATTTGAATATAAGCGAGAATTCGAGTACAGTTGCGTGCTGACAGACTAGTTTACGCATTCACAATCAATTCTGCGCCCTAATCGAGCTGATCCAGAACTAGTCCCACTTGGGCATGGATAAAGGATTTTGAATGACAAATGAGGGTCGAAAGGTTATGGGAAGGGATTATAAAATATGTATAGCTGAATATGGAAGGGTTTTAAATACCTACGGTTACGGTGTTATTTGAAAGCTATAAAGCAGGACTACGAATGAAATGATGGTCCCTCTCACTATCAGTTAAAACAACTTATATAGTATCTCCGAAAAGGTGCTTAAGGTTTAGAAACTTGAATCCTTGTGCGAAATTCGGAAAAAAGGATGAAGTGTAAGTCCTGAAAAGGGAAATCACAGCATGTATAACAGAACTATTAAGAATCCTGAGAGTATTCAATAAAAACTAAGATTAACCAGTGTCAATTAACCAGTGTCATTATAGACTTTGAATGTTGTTAGTTTACCTCAAACTCTTTTTGATGTCCCGCAAAGTAAAAACATAGATGTTAAGGCTACTACAAACAAGACTCCTGTAATAAATATATACCATCACGGGTGGCGTTTTAACGGACCGGCCCGTAAACCGCCCTGTATGCCATGCAATAACTAAGTTGTAAGTAAAGAAACAAAGTGGATTCTTAGGAACAGCCTGGTGGTGGCAGTCGTTTAGTCACTGATTGACTTGTAACCGTAGGGTGGATGAGTGTTTCCATGAACCGGTCTTTGATTCCATTTCAGCTTAAAGGTCTGACAGAAGAAGTCGGCAATCCAATTAGGTCCATTTAACCAAAATTGGCATATTACAGTAAAGACATATTTCTTCGGGGAAAATATACTAGTGGCCTTACAATAACTCTTGTAACATTAGAGATAGAAAGATAAGTGAAGAACCCTTATTACTTTTCCCCAGAATTGTGAATCTAAATAACAATGTCAGAATTCGCAATAGTTAAATGACTCATTAGCTAAGAAAAAGAGAAATCTTAAATTAAAAAAATAATATTTGTAAATAGAATGCTGTTAGAAGGGCGGTTTCGTATTCACTCCGTGTCTTTCATAGGCCTAGCGGATAAATAGGTCGTTCCCGCAATCTGTTTTCCAATTCACAATGGGAATTGTGACCTTGCTAGAAAATAAGTGGTGGAATTAAAGAAACTTTTTTGAAATTATTGGTCATTTTTACATGAAATATTTTAGAATTTCAGGAGTTTTCCTGTAAAATTGTAATTGCTTACAGCCTGGGTTCTTGTTTACTGAGAAGAAATTACTGTTTAGAAAGTTGGCAACCAAGAATTCGAATCTGTGGTATAGACATTTGAATAAAAACATAATGTTTACAAAACAATGGAGTGTTATGTGAAGCAAAGTGGTATCCCCTTACAGGCAAAACGATACTTTCTTTAATATTACGGCACCAATGGTAAGAATTAGTAACAAATCATAAGCACATGTTAAAACTGAAAATATTTTTTTAAGAAATCAAATCCTGTCGATTTCTCTGTCGAGATTGTAACATTGAAGTTAAAAAAAGGACAGACCAACAATTCCTATACAAAGACAGCCTCTTACGTTATATAAAAATACAATGAAATTGATGAAAACTGTTCAGAATAGTACAATAGTACAGGATGTTTGTTTGTCTACGGGGATGTTTGTAAGAAATGATAAAGCACTGAAACTGGATGTTGAGTCAGGCTAGGATCACTTATCACCTTGGGAGACAGGGAAATGAAGCGAATTGGGGGTCGAATAATCTGATAGACTGAGCAAATTGCCTAATTAGGCTTTAGAGATTAGGGAAGGACGAAACAAGTGTAGTATTCGCGACAAAAATTTTGACACGGGGCGTTCTTAATTTGCAGCAAAATATTTGTTCGACAAAAAAGTTTGTTAGTGCTCTGAATATTCGTGTACTTTTTCGTATTCGTGTGTATGAAACGTAATTTCAAGCTGCTCACTAAATCCTTATGTAGTATACTGCCGCTAATAACGAAATAATCACTATCTATTTTCAGATCAGTAAAATCTGTCTGTGTATTACGGTTAGGGTGGGGATTCGGGTCCGGGTCGGGTCCGGGTACCCGGGTCGGGTCCGGGTACCCGACCCGGACCCGACCCGGG